>PJEM01000228.1:353402-632948 GCA_004023845.1 Helogale parvula
GAAAAGCAAAGTAAAAAATCAAAACCCCAACTTCTATTTCATGTAATTAGACTTATACAGAAATTAGAAGGTTAAGTAACAACTAGTTAATCACCTAATTTCACAGCTATCTGAAGTGGCAGTCGTTATATAGCAGCTTATCTATGATACATTCAAGATAAATGATACAATTTATTACTTGCCCATAAGCTACAACACAGCCTGCTTAATACCTTTCCTTAAATTCCACCTCTATACTACAGTATACTTGAGGTCCATGCAAAAAAGTAGCTACCTTTTATATAGGAAGTGGATGATTAAGTCTTTGGTGCTGTAAAAGCAACTTCATTTAAACATAACCACCCCCACCACCAAAAAAAGAAGAGGAAAAAAAAAAGTAAAGAAAGTAATAAGGGAAAAACCCAAGACACACTTCCTAGGGGAAAAAAAACCAGCATGTAATTTCTGTCCCTGACGGAATGTATTAAATAAGCAAACACCGCCAACAAGCAAAACAAGTACTACAGTGTAAAAATATTAAGAAAAGAAAACCCTCTCACATCTTTCAATTTGATATTTTGAATTGTTCGGATAGCATCATGTTTAAAAGTCCCTAATCTCCCTTCTGACGCAAGAACCTCCTTACTTCTATTACAACTTGTGGACAGCTGGAGGAAGAGGTAGTACTACGGGGATTGACCAGGGATAACGGACTCTCCCAGAATTTGCAGAGGGCAGCCACAAACGCGTCTGCTAGACTTTTGCGGCAGATATGCGCAGGGGGTTCCATGCTGGAAGGCGTGCAAACAACAGTCAAAAACAATGATAAACACATGCTTTTGAAGTATGGACAATGTTTTGTGTGTTATTTATTTTAAGCATTTAAAGTTTGCCATGCTGGGCTTGTCATTTTAATTTCAGCAGAAGGTGATGGCAGCCTGAACGTTTTTTTCCGATACTTCTCATTTTGATAATGGCTGTGGAATGAATGAGATTTACTTAGTTAAAAGACTTAAAATTCTGGCAAGTTCCTGTTAGTTATAGCTGAAGTAATTTAAATTTTATGAACCATCATTAATCTTCCATTCTACTTTTCTTTTGTGACTTTGTTTAACAAACTTGCCTGCAATTTTACATTTACTATTTCATTCCAAGAGAATTCTCATCTGTGGTGAGCAGTGATAGCTGGAAACAAGCAGTTGAGAAACTCTTGCTTATGATGGAATAGAATTGAATTTAATTCTCACAATTGTCTCAACTAATGGGTTAGCAATAGATATTTTTTGAGAGAGAGAGAGAGAGAGAGAGAGAGAGAGAGCATGAGCAGGGGAGGAACAGAGAGAGACGGAGACACAGAATCCAGAGGAGGTTCTGAGCTGTCAGCACAGAGTTCAATGCAGGGCTTGAACTCACAGACTGTGAGATCATGACCTGAGCCAAAGCCCCACATTGGACTCTTCAGCTCTGAGCCTGGAGCCTGCTTCAGATTCTGTGTCTCCTCTCTCTTTGCCCCTCCCCTGCTCATGCTCTGTCTCTTCCTCTCTTCAAAATAAATAAACATTAATTTTTTTAAATTTAGGAGATAGATCAATGTCCTAAAACCAATATTTCACTGTGTTAACTAACTAGAATTTAAATAACAACTTAAAAAGTGAAATAAATAAAATACAACAAGATTAATCAATGCATTTGTTCCGTGTTTTTTTTTAATTTTACAAAGTGTTTTGACTTACTTACATTTTTTTTACATTTTCTACTTTCCAGCTTTAGATTTATGTGAATCATTGTGCTATATTTAAGTTCTAAAATCCACGAAGGAGGGCAGAGAGTGTGAGAGGGAACAGCTTGGCTTCAGAGTTACAATTTGGGAAAGAAAATTCGGACTACATGGGATTAGATGAGGTGGCAGAAAGGTCTCAAATGAGTAAAGGAGAAACAATATTTTTGCTGTATCACAATCTGATGCTGAATGT
The DNA here is from genome assembly GCA_004023845.1 of Helogale parvula. Taxonomy (NCBI): domain Eukaryota; kingdom Metazoa; phylum Chordata; class Mammalia; order Carnivora; family Herpestidae; genus Helogale; species Helogale parvula. Next base: position 355,355 of record PJEM01000228.1, read on the forward strand.
TAGCCTCTGGCCTACAGCAGTGACTAACTACTATGAAGGTGTGTGACCTTCATTGTAACTACGTGTAGGTACTGTAGTAAGGGGGGCGGGGGTTGAGGTGGCTGGCACTCCAGTGTCCAAGTGGGCAGGCGTGCAGTCTCTGAGGAGTCCCTTCAAGCCTCTGACTACTGTTCCGGAGTCAAGTGGACAGAGTCTAGATCTTGGGGAGCAAACAGCAGCAACAAAGATGCCATGGTCCTAAGAGGAGTTGCAATGATAGTTGCCACAAAGTGTTCTGAGAAACAAAAAGTGATGTAGGACCTTACAGATGAACAGGGGGAAGGTCTTCCGCCATGGGGATGACGGACTTCTCAATGACACCATGCTCTTTGTTGTCAGAACAGATGGACCACAAGGTGTTTATACAGCTGGGACTTTAGAAGCAATAGGGATCCCACTGGGCAAAGCTAACATGCCAGGCTCAAGCCATCCGAACGAGGATTAATCATGGACAGTCCTGTGGTCTTTAGGTCCTCAGCGCAAATATAAACCTCACTACTGAGTGATGAGGACATAGGATAAGGCTCCTGCTTTCTTTCTATGTCACACCTAGGTAATCAGTGGCCCAGACTGATCCATAACCTGTGTGTCTTGGAGTTGCTGAAATTACAGGTGGAAAGAGGTGGATGTGCTTGAGTGTGGGGCAGAGGGGAGTAGAGAACGCCCCTGATCACTACTAGTTAATTAAATAAGCCATCTATTATGTCAAAATTTTATTGAAGAAGTAGTCTTGCGGTGCCTGGGTGGCTCAGAGTATTAAGCCTCCAAGCTCGGCTCAGGTTCTGATCTCATGGTTTATGAGTTCAAGCCCTGCATTGGGCTCTATGCTGACAGCTCAGAGCCTGGTGCCTGCGTCAGATTCTGTGTCTCCCTGTCTCTCTGACCCTCCCCCACTCAATCTCTCTCTCTTCCTTCCTCTTTCTGTCTCTCAAAAATAAATAAACATTAAAAAAGAAGACTTAAAAGAAATAGCCTTGATGAAGCTGAGATGTTTACACAAGGTAAAACATGTGCCAGGTTACAGTGTCAGCTGTCTTTCTAACACGTTCTTTCTTTTACATCCCAAAGTCATGCTACATATGATCATTTGTTTTTATTAATTACTAGTATTAATTCTTGATAGTTTTTGAAAAGTGGATCTCCCTTCATCTCTTTTGCAAAAGTACCTTCCTTTTTTTGTTAGAAAAAAATCCTATGTTAAAATGAACTAAAGGAAGAAATAAATGATTTCCATTGTGACAGAAAAATGATAGAAATGTTCATCAGTTCCTTAACACATCGTCAGAGAACATTCACATCCAGAGGAGCCCAAGCATCATGTTCCTTGTGGGGGCTGCCACTTGAATTTTCTAGCGGAAACTATGCTTTCCTAAAGGAACCAGTGTAGTCAAAGCGGAGGACTTGTTTCTTTTCACTTAGTGCATCTGAATATCTTTTACAAAATTTGCAATAACAAAAGGGGATTGCATTGCATTTGATGGAGAATTAGTTAAAAGATAAAGCAGCAGAGGCTTTATAAAGAATGCAGACCAGTTTTTCTTAGATTTTCAAAGGAACTTCAGTTCAGAACTTTGAACTTCAAGTGCACTCTGGGATATCTAAATGTAAGGTGCATCTTGAGGCACCAATGGCATAAATACATTTTTCAAATACAAAAGTTATTTTTTCACATGAATTTTTCTTTCACATTTACTCTATTGATATGTGTGTTTGGTTTATCTTAAGATAATTTCTACATCTCTGAGGAAGGCTGATGCTCAAAGGCATACCCTATTTATACTGTCACTGTTTATGCCATTTAGTATATTGACGTGAACCTTCCATATATACACACATTCCACTTTATGAGGATGCACTTGTAGAAATTCTTTCCAATAAACCTTCTGTATACTTACATTGATGTGTATACAACGCTTAATGTAATTGTTTATAGAAAATAGACAATGCATAGAGTGCCTGGGTGGCCCAGTCCATTAAGTGTCAGACTCTTGATTTTAGATGGGGTCATGATCTCATTGTTCATGAGATTGAGCCCTAGGTTGGGTTCTGTCCTGACACCATACAGCCCACTTGAAATTCTCACTCTCTGCCACTGCCTACATAAATAAATAAATGAAAGAGCAGAACTGCATACAAGTCATGGAATTTATTTTTATTCTTCTAAGAGTTATTGTCATTGTCGAGATCAATGAGCTTGTCAGCTGTTTCTACTGAGGTGTTGGACTCATTAGTGAAACGTTGACATACATAGAATTAAATTCTACTTCTGAAAGTTAAGTGATTAACAGACATATGCCTAAGAATTAGCCATCTGATCAACAACAATAGAAATATATCTATAAAACATTGAGGGATGGAGGTGCCTGGGTGGCTCAGTCAGTTGAGCGTCTGACATCATCTCAGGTAATGATCTCACAGTTTGTGGGTTCAAGCCCTGCGTTTGGCCCTGTGCTGGCAGCTCAGAGCCTGGAACCTACTTCAGATCCTGTGTAGCCTCTCTCTCTCTCTCTCTCTCTCTCTCTCTCTCTCTCTCTCTCTCTCTCTTTCTCTCTCTGTCCCTTGCACTCTCTCTCTTTCAAAACATAGATAAACACTAAAAATAAAAAAAATTTTAGAAATACATTGACAGCTAATTATATGTGTACCAGATAAGTCAGTGTTGAACTGTTACTTTCATACATATTAAACACACACACACACACAAAACTGTCTGAGGGTTGCCTGGGCTACTCAATCATTAAGTGTCTGACTCTTGATTTCTGCTCAGGTCATGATCCCAGGGTCATGGGATGGAGCCCCCCATCGGGCTCTGTGCTGGGCATGGAACCTGCTTAAGATCCTCTCTCTCTTCCTCTGCTCCTCTCACCCACTGGCTCTTTCTCTCTTTCCTAAAAACACAAAATAAAACAAAAGAAACCTGTGTGACAATTACTAAGTTTAGTGTCGTGACAGTCTGATAAAAAAAAACCTGTAACTATATTCTTTGATATTTCAGAGTCCACAAGCAATTTTAGCCATTTCTGTTCCCTTAGGTTCCATATCCGCACACAGAGCTCGTGGACATTTTGAGAGCTCACCTTATGAGTACCGTTTCCCTGTTTACTTTGTTTGCAAGGTCCGTTTGACTCTTTTAATCCTCTCATATCAATATCTTCCGTGTCACCTCTCCTGCACTAATATTAGAAATAAAATCTGTCAGGATTTGCATGGATTTTCAAACACAAATCTCCATCTAATAGCTCACCAACTCTCTGCTATTTTTTTACATCATTGACTAAGCACCACTGAATACTTTCCGGGATGATGAGTTAACCAGTTAAGCACAACACTCCTTGGGACCACTCTCTAAGAGCAAAAGCCATGTGTTTTAAGGCATTTGTCGGCAGGCCCACTGTCAGTGGAAAACCACCACCTCTTTGTGCTTTTCTGTGTTATGCCAAGGGCATACATCCAGATCACAAGATCTAGAAGGTTAGACTAGAAACTTGGACTCTGGAAGGTTTCCTCTTCATTTTTCAAGATCACAAATGCATAGTACAAGAATCTACGTAGGACAGAGGATATGAAAAATAGATACATTCTCTGACATTTCCTTTCTCGTATTGAGATAAACTTAAAGGGGTCTCAGGAGAGTGAAAAACTGGACTTGGTGGCAGTGAGCTGGTTTCTGGGGTCAACAGGCTTTTGTCAAGTAGGGAGAGAGATTCATCTTCTGATGTCCCTTATTTCTACATTCTGCCTTTCACTGTCAGCAACCTGCTCAGAGTGTTAAGGCAGGCCTATGAAAATCCTACCCTGCATCCTCTTGATCTTCTCAATATCATTTCAGGTTTTTCTCTTAAAATAGAAAAGTCTTCGACTTTAAACCCAGTCCATTTGCTTTTAAAATGTACTCCCTCCAGTGCATATTTCTACTTTAGATAAAGTGTGCTGAATCTTCTGTGCCTCCTTCAGGAATGCTACAGACACTTTAAATTTCAGCATGAAAGCTAGCCCCTCTCAAGCCGGGAGCTATGTTAACACATCAGCATTCTATGGTCTTCATCCTACATATTGACCACATCCACAAACATGAATAAGCATCAACCTTTTGCCAACGCAGGATCCTAAAATGGCCAGTACATTTTTTTTTTAAATCTGTAGCCTCAGATATGCTTGGTGATCACAGAATGCATGGTAAACTACTATTTCTGGTGAATAATTCTGTAAGTTTAAGTCATCAGCAAGAAGGGGAAAGGCACATGACATTCTACACACCTAGAGTTTATTTTCTTCTGAAACATTATATTCTGCCACTTAAAGTGCCGTGGTTTAGAGAAATCGGAGCAAATAGAGTTTTTCCAACTTTCCATTTTTATTTTTCCAACAAAATTTTTATTAAGTTTTCTTGGCTGGATCAGAGTGACTCTAACTCTCACAGTGCCTCAGAATACCCGCAGTGCATGCAGATGGATCGATAAACGTGTTCCATACTCTCGGGTAAGCTGACTGTTTTCCTTCTCCCAAATGGCTGGACAAGTCAGCACCCCAAAATGAGTCTGCCTTTGGAATCCTGCCTGGGGCCACTCTCTCCCTCCTGAGAGCAGTGATCTGGGGTTTTCTGTGTCTCACAATTGCCTGCTTTGAGGCAGAATGCCAGTCCATAGACACTGGTCTCTGCTGCTCTATTGAGCTTGATGGCAACAGGGTCCAGAAGGAGAATACTAGATGTAGAATACTCACTGTAACCTGGGGCTTTTCATTTATCCATCTGCCTTCAAGATTCTCCTCTGTGCAAAGGGTAAGACCACAGGGATGAGAACACTTTCCTCTTGTGGTGGTTGTGAACCACGATGGAACACATGTGAATGAATTTGGAAACTCTAAAAACTACGTGAACTACTAAGGATTACCGTAATAGTCCATGTCGCTTGAGTTGGGAGAATGCTACACAGTTGAAATCTTAAAATCTAGGGTTAATATAATAGCTTGCTGAATTTCATAAAAATTGAGAAATTTGATAAATAAGGTGAAAATCATTAAATATTTCATTAAAATGTATTGAAACACTTTATGCATAGAAATAATATATACCTGAGGCACCAGGTGGGCTCCGCAGGTTCAGCGTCTGACTCTTGATCTCAGTTCAGGTCATGATCCCAGGGTCGTGGGCTCCAGCCCCATAATGGGCTCCACACTGAATGTGGAACCTACATAAGATTCTCTTTTTCTTTCCCTCTGCCCCTCTCCTGCACTCTTGCTTTCTCTCTCCCAAAAAAACAAGCAAACAAATGATATATACCTAATATTAGATGCATTAGATATGACCCTCTTAGGAATGGACAAATAGGATTATCTAATCATTCAAAACTGATGCAGAAATATAACATCTTTGTTCTTCATCCTCTGCATTAGTTTGCTAGGGTTGCAGTAACAAAGTACCACCAATTGGGTGACTTAGGAAATGGAAATGTTTTGTCTCCAGTTCTGGAGGCTAGAAGTCCAAGATCAAGGTATTGACAAAGTTGGTTCCTTTGGGGAGCTGTGAGGGAAGAAAAGTCTGTTCGAGGACTCTCCTTGATGACCATCTTCTCCCTCTGTCCCTTCATGTCACATCCTCCTCATCCTCCTTCGATGCATGTCTGTCTCTCTATCCAAATTTCCCATTATGAGGACACCAGTCAGAGTGAATTAAAGTCCACCCTAAGGACTTTGTTTTAACTTGATAAGGACCCTATTTCCAAATAAGGTTATATACGGATTTTGGAGGTAACACAATCCAACCTATAACATACTCTGTGTTGAAGAGGACAGCCTTCAAATCAAAGCTCCTTATTTGATAGTTTTACAGGCCTCTTGGCTTGTAAGTCATACTAACAAATCTTTCCCACAATACCTCTATTAAGTTCGACTTTCAGCTTCTCTCCAGTCAGGCTCTTAAACACAATTCCCCCAAGGACAAATATGCCCTTATATCTCTCTGATTTTCAAATGTTGACTTCCTTTTTCCCAAAAGCTTTTTCTCTGCTTGACACCTTCATAAATTTCTCCCCATCCTTCTGGACTCAGTCAGACTGTCAATTCCCCTGTGAAGTTCCTTATAACTATTATTTTAGTCTTGACAACAGTAAATTCTACTGAATCTCCTTGGCCTGCCTGCTTTTTAAAATGAATTTATGCTCTTAGAAATAAAAAAATTCTTTTCTACTTATCTGTATCTAGATATTTTCAGAGGCCAGCACACAAATAAGGTGCATAAAATACAGCAACCACTCAATTTGGGTTAAAGCAAAAAAGAATCAGAGGGAGAGGCTGGCAGTGAAGATACTGATAACTCTGGTCATGATACTAGGAAGGCCTTGTATTTGTTTACTACTTGCCACGTGCCATATATGCATTAATTGTTTTACAGATTTTATTCTCATTTTACAAAGAGAAGTAGGACACAATGCAGTTACATAACCTGCCTTCCAGTGTGTAAAATCATTAAATGGTGATGCCAGGATTAGAACCACGGTGATAAACTTCAAAGACTGCATTCTCAACCAATACAAAATATTGCCCATCAAAGAATATAACCTTTGAGAGAAGTTTGGTTAGATAATGCGGTTTGTTTGGCAGAACCTGCATTCATGTTGTTCTCCTTCCTAGAAACTCAAAGACACTAAAAGTAGGTGTGAAATTTCATCCTCAATGTGCCCTAGATAGCGTGGGTAGTAATTATCATGGGAACGCCTAGATAATTTCTTACACCATCTTCTCCTACTAGAGTCTCAAGATTCATTTCAGTAATGTCAAGACTAAAATGAAATGAATGGGGAAGGACAAACTGGGTACTCCTATTCTGCAAGACTTCTGCTGCTGGGGAAGAGATGATCTCTTTCATTCTCACTGTTTTTGCTCCAAACATTTTTGTTATCTAGTAATTCTCATTAAATTCATCTCAATCTGAATGTAACCTTTCTGATATTATTCATCTCCTTGACTTTATTTGCTATAGCTTATTCAGTGTAACTTCTGTCCTTTTTAATTGACCCTTTTAGATCTGAGCTCATCATAGAGCAGAGAGCTATCTTTGCATCCATAATTAGTCTTTAGAAACACTTAGTTTTCTTTCTCATCAGGGTCAATTGTAATTACAATGTCAGACTTATATTTTTAGAATGGGGCATGGGCGTTTATCACGTTTAGCCATGATTATTATTCTTACCACTTCACTGGTTTCCTTCCCTCTGAAAGCTTCTTTCTGACTAATTCATTTTATGAATATGTCAAATTTCTATTGTATTGAACTCAATTCTGAAGGATCCCATAACACTTTGTAACCTTCACTGTCATAACATGTATTAGCTAGAACTGCCATAACACAGTGCCACATACCGATGGCTTAAGGAACAGAAATTTATGTACCACAGTCGTGAAGACTAGAAATCCAAAATCAAGGTGTCATTAGAGTTGGTTGAACTTTTCTGAGGTTGTGAAGAAAAATCTGTTCCGTCCCTCTCCTAGCTTTGGGTGGTTTGCTAGCAACTTTTGGTATTGTTTGGCTTGTAGAAATAAAGCTGCAATCCATCTATACCTGATGTTTTTTCTGTGTGCATGTCTGTCTACAAATTTCCCCTTCTCATTAAGATACAAGTCACTGGATTAGGGATTCATCCTACCTGATTACATCTGTAATGTCCCTGTTGCAAAAAAAATTCACATTCTCAATGTACTAAGGTCTAAGACTTCAACATACGAATGTTGGGGGGACACCATTCAACTCATAACATCATGTTACTTGACACTGCAAAACCACCTCTGTCTTTTCTTTGTTTTGTAAGATAAAGGAAACTCTACCTTGCCAGTAAGATCTGTCACAGTCTGGCGCTAACAAATATTATGATCTACTGCTTCCGCACAACAACGTCCTTCTCAGATCCGATCTGTTTACCCATTACAAAGCATGTTATCTACATTCTACTTCTGCATTCTCCACTTTTCCTACTGGTTCTTTTCATCATCAGGATCTCTTCCCTGATTCTCTTACAGAGTTTTGTAATTATAGAACTGTTTCCATATTTAAGTAGGCTCCACATATTAGTAATAACCTCCTGGTATACACCGCTGTGCATCTCATTAAACTGTGAGCACCCACAAGACAGAGGCCAAACCTCTCACATCTGCATAACTCTCCTAGGTCCCACCATAGTGTCTGAAACATAGTAGATATTCATATACTCTTTTCTTTAAAAGACTGATAATCAGAAAGAATAAAAAGTGAAAGACTAATCATTGTACTGAAACAACCAATGAACTACCTCATCTACCATGAAATATTTAAGTTTTTAAAATATTTAGTGTTAAAATGTTTACTTTCTCAAGGCCTTATTAATCATGTATTTATTTATTAGCTAATATGTCCCATTAACTATATAAACATGAATACAACATGTCTTCAAGAAGTTTATAAACAGAAAATAATCAAAACATGAGAAAATAGCAGAATTGAAGAAAAATCAACTCCAACAACATTGTTTTAGGAAAATTAATTACTATCCAATGTGTTGAACAAAGATTTTAATAGAAAGTAAGATAAGTAAGTTATGGTCTCCACAACCACTTAACTACAACTACTTAACTTAAAATAGTGGTCTATATATGTGCTTTCTGGACGGTCTCCCGGCGGCATACACCACAGGAATAACCACTTGGTTATTCAGGAAAAGCTACTCAATCTTAATCAGAATAACAAGAATTGTAGCCCTCGAGCCACACCTGCTCCCACCCCACCCTCAGCTCCATATGACTGGAGACCTATTCTGCATGAGTACGGCAAAGAAGATAGGACTGTCTTTCTCCCGAGATTGCCCATATGTGTGTGCTTTAATCTCAGCAACAGTGAGCCAACCACATCCTTCATCAACCTCTTGCGTGGCAGGAGTTGTTAGAGGCAGGCACAGCGTATACTGAGGATCCCTCTCTCACTCAACCCATACGAAGTAGGACAGAAGCTCACGCAAGATATGACTGGCAAAAAATAATGGGCCGGAGAGTCCCAACAAAGTCCGCTCATAGGGTGCTTTTTCCATGCCAGGAGAGGCAAGCCACAACAACAACAACAACAACAACAAAACCTGCAGAGGCTACCGTCCCCATCCAGCGCACTGCTCCTAGAGCAGAGATATTTCTCTAGAAGCAGGATATGCATATCCGGTGCAGCAGGATGGAGCTTATGCCAAGCGTGACATGTGAACATGCCAAGTGTTCTTCCACCAGAACAGAGAAGTTCACCGCTTACCCTAAGGACACTACCTTTGGAAAGATTTTCTAAGGGTATTTTGGAAAGCAGTTGGAATGTTTTTGGACATTAATTAAGAAGATGTGAAAAGATATAACAGCTAAATGTTTAAGAGGGAGAATCAGAATAAAAAGACAGTTAAGAAGAGCTTTCCTAGGGTTCTGGGAAAGATTGTAAAATACTCATAATGTGAATATCAGAAGAAAAACAGAGAAAGGAACAGAAGAAATATTTGAAGCAATGATGACGGAATTTTCCAAGATTAACGTCAGATACCAAACTACAGATCTAGGGAACTAAGAGAATGACAAGCATGATTAATGACTATATTAATGACACACATCTAAGCACACTGTTCAAATGGCAAACATTTAAGTGTAATTTTTAAACTTTGATAAAAGTGAGAAGAGGGAAGAGTTAAGATGATGTGAAAGTACGGAAACCCTGGGCTTGTCTCATCCCTGAAATGCAGCCGTTTCAACGTCAAACCATTTTGAACACCTAGGAAATTACTCTGAGAAGTAACACAACAATATGCATAACTTGAGCCACAGAACAAATATTTCCGGGGAGAGGTGAACTGGGAGAGAAAGCTGCAGGGGGTACGGAGCCATTTTCACGGAGAGAGGACAGAAAGGCCGAGAGTTTGGCTTATAGGGATTGTGCAAGGAAACACTCCCCCGAAAGTAGATGGAGAGAAGAAAGACACAGTGAAAACACTGGCAGGGGACTGAACAAGAAATCTGTTCCCCAAAACCATTGACAGGGGGAAGGGAAAGGGTTGCAAACCCCCAGGGTTTTATAAACAGTAGATCACAGAATCTGAATTCCAGAGCTCAGTGCCTGCAGGTGCTCTGGTAAAGAAGCAGGGCAAATCCCTAGGAGCGGGCAGTGGGGTCTGGGGGTCCATGTGCCATGCAGGGAGAAGCAGTTCTCCTTCTTGGAGTGCATTTGGTAGAGGCCACATGGCCTTCCCACAGGCAAAGGCCCCAGTGGGCCCCAGAGAGCAGCCACGTTTGCTAGTTTGGGGACGAAGATGCCAGAGTGTGGTGAAAACTGGCACCAGCTGTGTTGTGTTTGCCATAACCTCTGAATCTCATCTGTTGCACCATCACACAGACATTTTCTCAGGCAAGCCGGCACCCAGTCATTGATCAAAGAGACCTTCCTTCAGAAAGTTGGTACAGGTCTAAGCCACAGGCGGCGTCTCTGAAGTGTGGGGTCTTAAAACACAATCCCGTCTGAGATAAAACTGTGGAAGGAGGCACCACTTGCAGCCTGATGGCTTAGACGTGGAAATAGTAGAGGGAGAGAGTAGATGGAGGCCTGAGACAAAGGAGAGGGGCTTAATCTAGGTGAGAGTGCTAAGCTCCTGCCAAGTTCCCTTGCCAGAGACTAGGGACCTGGGTGAAGCTAGTTTCACCTCTACCATACTCGCGCATGTGTGCTCACACAGGTAGATAACCCGGTAAACTCAGCAGCGCCACCTCTGGAGAATGGGGCCTTTACACCAAACTCCACCCAACTGCACCCTCCAAGCATATCCCCCAGGAGACCAGCATGAAGCCCTCTGCCTGCTTCGTGTGTGGGTGATGGAGTGCTTCAAAACTTCAGTTCAGGGAGAAACTGGATGTAATTTCATCCAAGTTTCATTGTGTTTGATGGTTCTTTTATTTGTTTGTGGGTATTTTTGCTTTTTTTTTTTACTTAAAATGTTTTCTTTCTTATTTATTTTCTTTCTCTTCTGGGATACAGAAAGCGCAAAATCTTTATTTTTTGATATCTATAGTTTTATATTTAAAATTTTTAATTCTATTTTATTTTCTTTATTTTATTATACAAATGTTTTTTAATATTTACATTTTATCTTAACTATTTTTTCTTTCCTTTCCCTTTTTTCTCCATACTATCAAGCTTTTTTCAAAAAACAGACTGACACAAGCCGAGAATTTAGCTTCCTTCATTTAATTCTTTTGTTTTGTTTAAATAAAAATATTTTATTATTATATTTTCTTCCCTCAAAATGACAAGATGAAGAAATTCACCCCAAAAGAAAGAATGGGAAGAAATGATGGCCAGAGATTGAATCAACACAGATATAAATAAAATATCTGAACTAGAATTTTAAACTATGATTATAAGAATACTAATTGGGGTTGAATAAATATATGAAACACCCAAGAATCACTTTCTACAGAGATAAAAGGAATATAATCTAGCCAGAATGATTTTAAAAATGCTATGACCCAGATGCAATCTTGAATGGATGCTGTGACAGCAAGGATGGATGTAGCAGTGCACTGAATCAGCGATATAGAAGAGGAAATTATCAAGAATAATGAGGTAGAAGAATAGGCAAAAGATCACAATAAAAGACTTAGAGAACTCAGTGAGTTATTGAAAGGAATGACATCCAAACCACAGGAGTCCCAGAAGATGAAGAAAGAGAACAAGGAGCATAAGGCTTATATGAGCAAATTGTAATAGAAAACTTTCATAATCTGGGGAAGTATACAGACATAAAAATCCAAGAAGCACAGAACCAACCATCACCAAGGCAAATACACAGACAAGCAAAGAATTATGAAAGTAGCAAGGGAAAAAAGTCCTTAACATGCAAGAAAAAAAAGACCAAGTTCACAGCAGATCTGTCCACAAAAGCTTGGCAGGCCAGAAATGAGTGACGGGATATATTCAACAGGCTGAATAAAAAAATATGCTGCCAAGATTTCTTTATTCAGCAAGGCTGTCATTCGAAATCAAAGAGATAAAAAGTTTTCCAGACAAAATCTAAAGGAATTTGTGACCACCAAAAAATGCATTAAGAAAATTTAAGGGGGATACTTTGAGTGGAAAATGACAAAACGAAAGAAAAAAGACCAAAAGCAACAAAGACTAGAAAGGAGCAGAAAACATGACCAGAAACATTAACTTACCAGGCAGCACCATGGCACAAAATTCAGACCTTTCAGTACTCACTCCAAATACAAATGGGCTAAACACTCCTATCAAAAGAATGGATAACAAAGCAAGATCCATCCATAGTCCCACAAGAGACTCATTATAGACCTAAAGACAGATGCATATTGAAAGTTAACAGATGGAGAATCAACCATCATGCTAACAGTCATCAAAAGAAAGCCAGAGTAGCCATACTTACCTCAGACAAACTATTTTTTACAATAAGAAGGGCATTATATCATAATTAAGGGGTCTATCAACAATGAAGATCTAATAATTGTAATAAACATTTATGCCTTCATAAAACACAAAATCTATAAATTAATTAATCACAATCATAAAGAAACCCATTGATAATAATAACATAATAGTAGGGGACTTATTTACAGCACCCTGCTTATAGCAACGGACAGATCATGAAAGCAGAAAATCAACAAGGAAACAATGGCTTTGAATGACACTGGACTGGATGGATTTAGCAGATATATGTTCAAACATTTCATCCTAAAACAGCAGAATACACATTCTACTCAAGTTCACATGGAACATTCTCCAAAATAGATCACATACAGGATAGCAAATTAGTCCTCAACAAGTAAAAAATAATATCATATTGTGCATATTTTCAGACCACAATGCTATGAAACTTGAAATCAACCACAAGAAAAATTTGGAAAGACCACAAATACATGGAGATTAAAGAGCACTATATTGAATAATGAATGAGTTAATCAAGATATTAAAGAGGAAATTAAAAAGTACATTGAAGCCAATAAAAATGAAAACATGAGAGTCCAAAACCTCTGGGATGCACCAAAGGCAGTCATAAGAGGGAAATAGTTAGCAATCTTGCCTTCATAAAGAAGGAAGAAAGGTCTTAAATCTACAACTGCACCTTACACCTAAAAGAGCTGGGAAAAGAACACCACATAAAGCCCCACCCCAGCAGCGGAAGGGAAATAATAAATTTTAGAGCAGAAGTCAATGATACAAAAATAAAACAAAAACAAAAACAAAACAACAATAACAACAACAAAAACAGTAGAGCAGATCAGTGAAACTAGGAGCTGGTTCTTTGAAAGAATTAAAGAAAAACTTGATAAAACACTAGCCAGACTGATCAAAAAGAAAAAGGGAAAGACCCAAATAAATAAAATCATGAATGAAAGAAGAGATGTCACAACCCACAGAAATACAAACAACAATAATAAGAGAATATTACATACAATTATATGCTAAAAAATTGGGCAGTCTGGAAGAAATGGATAAATTCTTAGAAACATATAAACTACCTAAACTGAAACAGAAATAGAAAATTTGAACAGACTCATCATCAGTAAAGACATTGAATCATGAATCAAAATTCTCCCAACAAACAAGAGTTCGGGCTAGATAGATTCCAGAGGAATTCTACCAAACATTTAAAAAAGAGTTAATACCTAGCCTTTTGAAGCTGTTCCAAAAATAGGAATGGAAAAGAAAATCATTTGATGAGCCCAGCATGTCCTTGATTCCAAAACCAGATAAATGCCCCACTAAAAAGGAGAATTGCAGACTAATTTCCCCGATGAATATGAATGCAAAAATTTTCAACAAGATACTCATTATCCAAAAACACTGGAAGAGAATCACTCAACACAACCAAGTGGAATTTATTCTTGGAATGCAAGGCTACTTCAATATCCTCAAATAAGTCAATGTGATACATTACATTAATAAAGGAAAGGAATAGAGCTACATGCACCTCTCAATAGATGTAGAGCAAGTATTTGACAACAAACAGCATCTTTTCTTGATAAAAACCCTCAAGAAAGTAGGAATAAAAGGATCATACCTCAAGATCATAAAAGCCCCATATGAAACACCCATTCCTAATTCCATCCTCAATGAGGAAAAACTGAGAGCTTTCCCCCTGAGGTCAGGGACATGACAGGGATGTTCACTCTCACTACTGCTATTCAACACAGTGTTGGAAGTCCTAGTCTCAGAAATCAGACAACACAAAGAAATAAAAGATATGCAAATCAGCAGGGAAGAAGTCAAACTTTGACTCTTCACAGATGACATGATACTCGATGTGGGGAAAAAAAGACTCCACAAAAAAAAAAAAATGCTAGAAATGATACATGAATTCAGCAAGATATAAAATCAATGTGTAAAAATTGGTTACATTTCTATACACCAATAATGAAGCAGCAGAAGGAGAATTCAAGGAACTGATCCTAATTACAATTGCACCAAAACCCATAAAACATGTAGGAATAAGTCTAACCAAACAAGTAAAAATCTATATACTTAAAGCTATTGAAAGCTTATGAAAGAAATTGAAGAAGATACACAAAAATGAAATAGAAAAAAACATTCCATGCTCATGGGTTGTAAGAATAAATATTGTTAAAACGTTGATACTACTCAAAGCAAACTACACATTCAATGTACTCCATATCAAAATAATACAAGTGTTGTCACAAAGCTAGAAAAAATTATTTTAAACTTTGTATGGAACCAGAAAGGATTCCAAATGGTCAAAGTCATCCTTAAAAAGAAAAGCAAAATAGAGGCATCACAATTTTGGACTTCAAGCTGTATTACAAAGCTGCAATCATCAAGACAGTATAGTACTGTAACAAAAGCAGACACATAGATCAATGGAACAGAATAGAGAACCCAGGAATGGGCCCGCAAATATATGGGCAAATAATCTTTGACAAAGCAGGAAAGAATATTCAATGAAAAAAAGGCAGTCTTTTCAGCAAATAGTGTTGGGAAATTGGACAGTGATAGGCAAAAAAAGGAACCTGGATCACTTTCTTACACCATACACAAAAATAAATTCAAAATAGATGAAAGACCTAAATACAAGACAGAAAACCAAAAAAATCTTAGAGGAGGAAACAGGCAACTTCCTTCTTAATCTCAACTGCAGCAATTTCTTACTTGACATATGTTTGGAGGCAAGGAAAATAGAAGCAAAAATGAACTATTGGGACTTCATCAAAATAAAAATCTTCTTCACAGTGAAGGAAACAGTCAATAACAGTAAAAGGCACTGGCAGGATCGGAGAAGATATTTGCAAAACATATGAGATAAGGAGTTAGTGTCCATAATCTATAAAGATCTTAGCAAACTCAACCTCGAAAAAACAAATAATCTGGTGAAGAAGTGAACAAAAGACATGAATAGATACTTTCCCAAAGAAGACATCCAGATGGTTAACAGACACATGAAAAGATCCTCAAAATCACTTATCATCAGGGAAATATAAACCAAAACTGCAATGAAATACCAGCTCACACCTGTAAGAATAGCTAAAATTAACAACGCAAGAAACAATAGATGTTGATGAGGATGTGGAGAAAACGTAAGTCTTTTGCACTATCTTGGGAATGCAAACTGTGGGAATGCAGCCACTCTGGAAAACAGCATGAAGTTTGCTCAAAAAATTAAAAATAGAACTACCCTATGAGCCAGCAATTTTACTGCTAGCTATTTAACCAAAGGTTTAAGAAAACACTCTTTCCAAGGGGCACATGCACCTAATTTTTTATAGCAGCACTATCAACAATAGCCAAATTATGGAAAGAGCCAAAATGTCCACTGACTGATGAATGGATAAGAAGATGGGGTATATATACAATGGAATATTACCCGTCAATCAAAAATAATGAAATCTTGCCATTTGCAACAACATGGATGGAACTAGAATATATTATGCTCAGCAAAATAAATCAGTTAGAGAAAGACAAATGCCATATGATTTCACTCATATGTGGAATTTAAGAAACATAACATATGAATACAGAGAAAGGGGATAAACATAAAAACAGAGTGAGAGACAAACCATAAAAGGCTCGAACACAGAGAAGAGAGTGTGGCTGGCGGGTATTGGGTCAGGAAATCATCTAAATGGGTGATGGGCATTAAAGAGGCCACTTGTTGGGAAGAGCATTATATGGGTCTTCTATGTAAGTGATGAATCACTAAAATCTATTCCTAAAATCATTATTACACTAACTTTGATTTAATTTTTAAAAAGAAAAAAGTGAAAAGAAAAATGAAATTACATACAAAGGATCAAGGGTAGGAATCATATCAGATTTCTCTTTTGAGACTGCTCAAGAATGAAGAGGGTGGAGTGGAATACATAGTGCTGAAAAGAAGTGAAACCCACATAGCTAATATTCTGTATCTGTTAAAGTATCTTTCAAAAGTGAGAAAGAAATATGACTTCCTCTCAGACACAAAAGTTGAAGACTTCTATTGCTTGCTTTTTATTTGTTTCTTAGAAACAACAACAAAAAAATGGTATAAGGTAGAAACTTGGTTAATAAAGAAAGGAGAGCATTAGAAAAAGAATAAGTGAAGGTAAAAGAAACCTTTTTAAAAATTTTTTTTCCTTAAAGCTTATTTATTTATTTTGAGAGACAGAGAGAGAGAGAGAGAGAGAGAGAGAGAGAGAGAGAGAGAGAGAAAATATGCTAAGCAGGCTCCATGTTGCCAGTGCAGATTCTGATGCAGACTCGATCTCGCAAATCATGAGATCATGATCTGAGCTGAAATCAAGAGTCAGGCACTTAACCAACTGAGCCATCCAGGCACCCTTACTTTTTGTTTCTGAGTTGAAGTAAAAGGTAATAGTCGGTTCAAAATAACTGTAGCAGTAATCTATTTGGTGGATAGAACTCATTGATAAGTAAATGAAGACAACAAGGACAGAAGAGATGAGAGTGAAGAAGTAGAAACACTTTCTTAGAAGGTACTTCTGCTAATCATAAATCAATCACTCCTTATAGGAAAGTAGAATTGGGTTACAAGTAAATGCATATTGCCAACCTAGGACAACTAATACATAAGAAAAGTAAAGTTGATATGCTAAAGAGGAGGAAAAATGAAACCATTAAAATATTCAGTTAAAACCAAGAAAGCAAAACAAATGTAGAAGATGAAAACAGGGACAAGTCCTCCCAGCAACATGACACTCAATGGTAAACCTAAAAAGCTTTTCATCTAAGATCAGAAATAAGACAAAGATATCCATTCATTACTTTTATTCAGCATAGTAGTGGTGGAAATCCTAGCTACAGGAAGCAGACAAGAAAAAGGGAATTTAAAAATACCAAAATCAGAAAGGAAGAAATAAAACTATCTCTATTTGCAGATAACACAGTAATATATATACTACAAAAACAAAAACATGGATCAAAGGAAGAAAATAAAACAGTGACAAATATGATACATATTAACCCAAATATATCAATGATCACTTTAAACATCAACATTTCTTATACACCAATTAAAATAGAGAGTGCTGGACTGGATCATAAAAGAAGGTTCAACTGTATAAAAAACCCACTTTCAATATAGAGGCACATATAGATTACATATGAAGAGATGAAAAATATACAATTCTAACATTACTCAAGGGAAAGCTGAATTAGTTATAGTTGTTTGTAGTAGTTATATTAAGCAAACTACAGAGCAAGGAAATTATCAGGAATACAGAAGGGTATTACATAATCATGAAGTTTTCAGTTTTCTGAAAACACTTAATAATCCTTACTATATTTTCTCCTAACAAGAGATTATCAAATTGCATGAGAGAAAAATTCATATAACTGCAAGGAAAATGAGATGAATCAACTATTATAGACTTTAATACCCCTCTATCAATAATATACTGATCAAGCAGGCAGAAAATCAGTAAGGACATAGTTGAATTCAACACCACTATCAATCAAATTGATATACTTGACATTTATGGAATATTTTACCCACAATAGCATAACACAAATTCTTCATAAGCTCAAATGAACATTCACCAAGAAAAACCACAACTTCAGCCAAAAAACAGACATTAATAAATTTAAAAGTCCAGAAATCACACAATGTGTACTCTCAAAACTACAACAGAATTAAATTGGAAATCAATCACATAAGTGTAGGTAGAAAATCCTCAAATACTTAAAAGTTAATTTTTTAAATTGTTTTCTTTTATTTTATTTTTTAAAGAGAGAGAGAGAGAACATGCAGGCACACCTGTGAGCAGCGGAGGGGCAGAGGAAAATAGGAAATGTCTTTTTTAAAGTTTATTTATTTTGGGGGAGAGAGAGAGACGGAGAGAGACCACACATACAGAGGAGGGGCAGAGAGAGGGAGAGAGAGGATCCCAAACAGGCTCTGCACTCTCAGCTAAGAGCCCAAGATGGGGCTCAATGAGGGGTTTGACATAGGGCCAGAACTCACCACCTGTGAGACCGTGGCCTGAGCTGAAATCAAGAGCTGGCTGCTTAACTGACTGAGCTATTTGGGCACCCCTGGAGAGAGAGAATCTTAAGTAGGTCCCATGCCCAGTGTGGAGCCCAACATGGGACTCAATCGCATGGCACTGAGATCATAATCTGAGCCGAAATCAAGCGTCAGGTGCCAACCAACGCAACCACCCAGGCATTCCAAAAAATGCTTTTATAAATAACAACATTGGACAAAGATGAAAACTTAAGGGTTATTAAACATATTTTTACTAAATGAAAATAGAATCTCTCAAAATTTATGAGAGGTAGTGAAAGCAGTGTGTAGAAAAATTTATCATGTTAAATGCATATATTAGAAATGAAGAAAGATATAAAATCCATAAGGTACCACCTTAGGAAACAGAAAAAGAAGAACAAATTAAATCCAACATAAGTAGAAGAAAAACATGATAAAAATATAGCAGAAATCAATGAAATTTAAAACGAAAACTAATAAAGAAAATTAGCCAACAAAAAGCTGGCTTTCTGAAAACATTAATAAAATTAATAAAACTCCCAACCAGGCTAATTACGAAAAGAAAGAGAGATGATATACATTGCTAATAAAAGAAATAAAAGAAAGGCCATCTCTAGTGATCCTAATAAAAAGATAATAAAGTTAATATTGTGATCGACTTATGCCCACAAATTTGACAACAGAGATGAAAGAAAACCACTTGAAGACAACCTGAATAGGCCTATATTAATTAAAGAAATGTCTTCAATTGCTGATAACTTTCCAAAACAGAATGCACTAGGTCCAGATGAGCTCACTGTTTAATTCTATCAAATATTTAAGAAGAAAATTATGCCAATTGTATAAATCTTTTCTAGAAGATAGAAGCAGAGGGGATACTTCCACACTTATTCCATGAGAAAAGAATTGCCCCAATACTAAAACCCAATACAAAGACATTACAAAACAAAATAAAACACAGACCAATATCTGTCATTGATATAAATGAATAAACCCTTAAAATATTAGGCAATTGAACATAGTAATGCAATTAAAACCAATTAGAAATTAATTAAGAAGTGGGGATTTACCTGGGTATACAGGGCTGGTTATTTAAGAACCAATTATATCAATATCAACATCAACAGGATGTAGAAGAAAAATCACATGATTAAAAAAATGAATGTTTAATTTATTTTTGAGAGAGAGCGAGAGACAGCGTGAGCAGGGGAGGGTCACAGAGAGAGGGAGACACAGAAATCAAAGCAGGCTCCAGGCTCTGTATTAGCTATCAGCACAGAGCCTGACACAGAGCTCAAACCCACTAACTGCGAGATCATGACCTGAGCTGAAATCGAACGCTTAACCAGCTGAACCACCCATACACCCCGAAAAATCATAAGATTAACTAATAGATTCAGAAGAAGCATTTGAGAAATTTCAACACTCATTCATGATAAAAACTCTCAGTTGTCTGAGAATAGAGATCAACTCTTCAACTTGCTGAAAAGCAGTTACAAAACTCTATAGGTATTATACTTTCCCCCCAATTTTTATTTAAATTCCAGTTATTTAACATGTAGTGCAAATTTGGTTTCCAGAGTAAGAATTTAATGATTCATCACTTCCATATAAAGCCCAACAAGTGCTCAACACAAGTGCCCTCAATACCCATCCCCCATTTCGCCCACCCCCTCCCCTCCATCACCTGTCAGTTTGTTCTGTAGAGTTAAGAGTCTCTTTTGGCTTGCTTCTCTCTCGCGCACGCACGCTTCTTCTCTTTTCCTTTCCCCTGTGTCCATCTGTTTTAGTTAGCATTATACTTACTGAAGACCAACTAGGTCTACTTCCAATAAGATGAAGAACAAGGCACAACGTTTGTTCTCATCACTCCTATTTAGGATCATACTAGAAGTCCTAAATAACACAGTAAGACAAGAAAAAGCAGAAAGTGTGCAAATAGGGAATGAAGAAATAAGATTGTCTTTGTTCACAGATGACATGATTGCCTATGTAAAATGTTCCAAAACATCAATAAAAAAAAAAACCTCCTGGGCCTAATTCATGATTATAGCAAGACTGCATAGTACAAACAATATGCAAAAGTCAATTGTCGTCTTATATTCCATCAATGAATTATTGAAACTGAAAATACAATATCATTTATATTAGCACTCCCCCCAAAATTTATACATAAATCCAAAAAATTTGTATAAGACCTATATGAGGAAAACTATAAAACTTGAATAAGCAAAATTAAGGAACAAAATAATATAAATCTATCCAGTTTGTTGATAGGAAGACTTAATGTTAAAATATTAATTCCTCCTAACTTGATCTATATATTCAATACTATCCCAATCAAACTCTAGCAGATTCAGTGGGAGAAAAGGATGGGTAATAGGTTGGATAATGAGGATTTTTAGGGTGGAAACTATTCCGTATGATTCTGTAATTATATATATCTGTCAAATTCCATAGAATGTACAATAGAAAGTGAATGCTAATGTTAATGACGGACTTTAGTTGATTATGATGTGTCACTATTGCCTCACTAATGTAACAAATGGTGCAGGATGTTAAAGGCAGGGAGGCTGTGTGCTTTGGGAGAGGCTGTGTGTGGAACTCTCTGAGCTTTCCAGTCAGTTTTGCCCCAAACCTAAACAAGCTCTACAAATTAAAATCTATTAATCGCTTTAAAAAGAAAAATAACTGTGGGAGGTTCCTGGAGAGACGCGTTTCCAGAGGCCGCCACAGCTAACGGACACAGGGACGCTCCCAAACCCCGGAACGTGACCGCGCTTCTTCCTGCATGGAAGCCTGAACGGTCCTGGGGAGGCTGGGCACCATGGACGTCCCCAAAGAGACAGAAACGGACCAAGCGCTGAGGGCTAACAGCAAACTTTATTAGGAACAGCATCTTATTTTATACTCTCCTTGCAAGCCTGGAGAGCATGGTAAACGTTTAGTCAGCAGTAAATGTTTAACTAGAACAATAGAGGCAGTCACAGAGCAGAGCGGGCAGAGCAGGAGCAGCCTGCAACTGTGCGTGGGTGTATCTCGTAGCTTCTTGTCACTCTTGGCTGATGACCAGGAAGGCTCTGTCCTGCACGTCCTCCTGGGACGTCATCAGGCCCCTTGTTCCCAGCGTTCTGGGAGCAGAAGTCTGATAACGATGATTCATACACAAGGACAGTGCTTGGGAACTAAGGTCCAGTGTCCTTTTTCCCAAAAAATAACTACTAAAGTTAGATCTTCAAGCTAGAAAGCAAATAATCCCAGAGTGCAATTCAAATCGACAATAAAAAATCAAATAGCAGTGAAAAAGATAGGTTATTATAAAACATTATGATGGCACATTTATTCTTTTTCTTCTCATAACTCATTTAAAAATAAACTGCATACACAACCTGTATATAATTGTATTGTTGAGCCTATAACAAATAGAAATGCATGTGTTTGGCTGTGATAGCACAGAAGACTTGGATGGTAATGAGGGGACTTTATACTAAAGTACTGATATTCACAGGTAACTCAAATTTACAAAAGGAAGAGCCAGAATGGTAAAAAAAAAAAAAAAAAAGATTAATATTACAAACTCTAAATATATATACTTTGTATTCTCTCAGCATCTCTATAAATTTATGCAAAGTAATTATTTTTAAAATGTACTATTTGGTTTATAATACATAGAGATATCACATGTATACAATGATTGCAAAATAAAAAGGAAAGGACTCCTATATGTCTTCTCTTCTCTGCTACTTACATAGAACATTTCCATTTGGATATGTATTTGAACACAATGAAATTAAATTTAGAAAGAATAACAACAGAGTTTGAAAAATATATAAATATTTGAAAATTAAACATTCATATATAGTCAGAACAGCAAAGAGAAGTTACAATGGAAATTAGAAATACTTGGTATGAATTAAATAAAAATACAATATACTAGAGCTTATGGGAGCCACCTAAAGTGGGCTTTAAAATAAAATTATAGCTGCTAATTCTTATATTACAAAGGTAAAGATGTCAAATAATATAACTTTCATCTTTTAAAAAAACACTATAAAAGGAAGGCAAAATAAGTCCAAAAAAAGATGAAGGAAGGAAATTGTAAAATATAAATAAAAATACAGAATTGCATAAGAATAAAGAAAATCAATGGCAACAAAAGTAGATTCTTTGAAAAGATCTACCAAATTATAGAATCTTTAGTTAGGTGGACAAAATAAAAGCGAAAGTTCAAATTATTAAAATAAGAAATAAAAAGGAGGACATCAGTACTGAGATCACAGAAATAAAAAGGAATTTAATGTAACACTATAAACATTATACCTACAGATACAGAAATGAAATGGACGAATGCCTAGGAGGAAACAAAATACCATATTAACTCCATAAGAATTATTAGAACAGGCCTCTAAATATTGAAGGGATTAAACTTGTAATTCAAAAACTTCCTTGGAAATAAAAAGCCCGGGCTCAGATGGCATTTCTGATGAATTCCATCAAACATTTGAAGAAGAATGAATACCAGTCTTTGGTATATAATTCTAAAAACATATGAGGAGTAAATACTTCCTAACTCATCCTCTGAGGTCAATATTATCATAATGTAAAAATGCATGTGTATAACAACAATTTCCAAAAATACTAGAAAACTTGTACAGTGAAAACTACAACATTGCTGAAGGAAATTAAAAGTCTAAATAATTGAAAAGACATTCCACTTTCACTGACTGTAAGAAGATATTATTAACAGAGTTACACTTTACAAATTGATCTATAGATTACATGCCACCCCTAACAACACCCCAGCTGGCTTTCTTGCAAAAAGTTGATGAGCAACTGATACTAATATTCTTTTGAAATTCAAAGGACAAAAGTTATCAAATTGAATCTTGAAATAGCAAAATAAAGACTAACATTTCAGATTTCCATACTTACTTCAAAGTTACAGTAATCGGGAAGTATGATGGGGCCATAAGGAAAGATAAAAACAAAAGAATATTTAACTAAGATTCTGGAGGACATCCGGGTGGCTTTGTCGGGTGAGCTTCCAATTCTTGATCTCGACTCAGGTCATGATCTCATGTTTCGTGAGCTCTGCGTCAGGCCATTAAAAAGAAGGGCCTTAAGCACATCCTCATCAGTGGAACTATGAACTTTTGAACGTGGCCAAACCAGAGATGCTCCGAGGACCACCCGAAACCACAACTTGCTACATCAAGGGACCTTTGCACAGTGATAGTCCTAGTAACCATTTGTGTTTAGCCAAGATTAGTTTTCTGTTGCCAACACTGATCAAAATTTCTTTGTAAGCAACAGATACAAGTGCTCCCTTCTGTCCTTAAAATCCTCTGACTTTTGTTCTCTTCAGGGAACCCCTGAATCTGTGCCCCCCGATTGCAATTCTAAGTCCCCTCCTAAATGCTTTTGTTTCGTTTCAGTTCTGCCTTTTTCCTCTGTCAAGAGCACTTCTGTCCTGTAAGCTCAGTGAGGGAAGGAAGGACTCAGAGTCTCTGTTTGGGGCTTTAGGCTCAGCACCTTGCATGGTGTTTGGAATGGAATAGCAGATCGATATGTATTTTAAATGAATTATGAAGGCATACTTGCATGAAATAGAATCACTAGACTTAGTGCATATTGATTTTGAGTGTCAGAGAAAGAGAAGACATAAAAGCAAAGCTGTTGAGGCAGTGGTATCTGGTGAGGCCAGAGTTCCGTAAAGACTGGAGAAATCACAGCAGTGCCCTATGAGTTATGAGACGATCACAGCTTAGCTGCTTGCTCTGCCTTTGGGCATAGCTGGAATAAGGTGAAAGTTACTTTAAATATGCACTTGCTGCTTCTGTTATTGCTCCTTAGAAACACTCAGTCAGAGTCAGAGAAATAGATGAACCTGGTTATTGTTTTCTGACGGAGAACATGAGATACTATGTACCGAATTCAAAGCAGCAATGAGTGCTTTGCGGTTGGATAATTAAATGGACTAACAATATCCCTGGCAAACATATTAGAGGTAAAGATTACGGAAGCATGTGAGAAATGGGAAGTATTAAAAATATGCTCGTTTTTCGGTACTTCATCTCTGGCCCTTTCTGACGATGCATTATTATGCCAACAAACTAAGAATACTGATGGCGACATTTACTGAACAAGTCCAAACAGTATAACTTTCCATTTCAATGCACCACATTTCTCATGTGTATCCAGAACTCAGACATTTTTTTATGTCCAAATTCACTGTGTGTTTTTCTTTTCACTTCTTTTTAAAATAACAAATTCTTTTGCCATCTGCTGAAAGTCTGAAGGTCTAGGAGGTTTTCTGGTAATGAATAGGCAGTGACGTCATTTTAATCAGCTCTGGATGAGCTGTTTCTGCTGCTGATTATGTTTACAGGGGTTTATTTTCTACCTACATAGATTCTTATAGCAATTTGCTTTCCAAGAATTAAGTTGCAGGCTAAACACTTAAGGTGTAATTCACTTTTCCTCGTCAGGATGATTTAACTGAGCTTAATTAGGGAGTCAGCCAGTGTACTTGTACTAAAGGTTACTTTCTAAACATTTTGACCCTGAAAATCCTATAGTCAAGGCTCCCCTGGGGAGCTGCTTGTGTTTAAGTTAAGGTGGACGCATACCTTAAGGTAGATGCTAATTGCTTATTGTGACATTCTCAAATGTTCCCTTGGCTAGTCCGCACTACATTGCCCATAACCCTCCTTCCTGTGTATTTCTGGTTAGAGTGGCCTGCAAAGGAAATCCATGTGTGAGATTTGAGGGGCAGAGGGGAAGCGGTGACGACTGCGTAGCCCCCACAAGTGTCTGCGACCCTGCTGTCTGGCCTCACCAGGCTGGATCAGTGGCCGGGCTCCTAACTGCCAACTTCCCTCGAATCTGCCTTTAGCATCTCTGTTTCCTGGGCCAGGTGTGCACACATAGCTCCGTCACACAGAGCCCAGATCTCTGCGAGGTCCCCACAGCGTTACGACCACACACAGCAAGAGCGGACAGTTTCAGGCCTTCCTGACGCAGCCCACACTTGGCAGGTTCGGCTTTCCTTGCCCTTCCTTGAGGTCCATCTGTCTTTCTCTTTCACTGCCTGTCCTGTGGACTTTCCCTGCCAACATCAGACACAAAGACAGGAGCCTCGGGGCTTGGCTGACAACGTGATCATATGCACTATGTGTCACTGAGACGACGTGGCTGGTAATCTTCTATATTTTTAAATTTTTAATGTTTATTCAAATTTTCCACATTGAAACAGAAATTGTCTCAAATTCTAATTGGAATCAGAGGGCCATTGAATCAATATGGAAGACGACTACATTCTGAAGTTTGCAATAGTCTCCACAGTTCTGCCTTTCCCAGAATTTTATATGGTTGGAATCATAAAATATATAGCTTTTTTTAAGATTGGCTTATTTTTTTAATTTTTTAAAATGTTCTTTTATTTATTTTTGAGAGACAGAGAGAGACAGTACGAGCAGGGGAGGGTCCGAGAGAGAGGGAGACACAGAATCGGAAGCAGGTTCCAGGCTCTGAGCTAGCTGTCAGCACGGAGCCCAGCGTGGGGCTCGAACCCTCGAACAGTGAGATCATGACCTGAGCTTAACCAACGGAGCCACTCAGGCGCCCCAAGATCGGTTTCTTTTACTTAGTGATATGCAATTAATGTTCCCCATGTCTTTTTGTAGATTGGCATCTCTTTATTGCTGAATGATACTCCATTGTCTGGATGTACCATGATTCGTTTACCAACTTACCTGCTTAAGGGCACCTTGGATGCTTCCGGTTTGTGATGATTATTCATGAACCTGCCATAAATATTTCTGTGAGGTTGTTTGTGTCATCGTATGTTTTCAAACCAAGTGGGTAATGCTATAGGGTTAGGATTGCTTGATCCCATGGTAAGACTATATTTAGACTAGTAAGAAACTTCCAAACTGTCTTCCAAAGTGGCCGTACCATTGTATACGCCCACCAGCAAAGAATGGCAGTTCCTGGTACTCTATAGCCTCACGAGAAAGTCGTGTTGTCAAGGTTTGTTTTTACATTTTAGGCTTTCTAATAATATGTGTAGTGGTGCCTCACTGTGCATTTAGTTTCCCTTCCTTGTTTTAGGGATCTTCATTCTGTTCCACTAATTTCTTTGTCTATTCTTTATTCTTGCACCACCATCGCTTACCACTGTATATTAAGTCATGATGTCAGATAGTGTGAGTTGTCCAACTTGTTCTTTAGTGTTGTTTTAGCTTTTCTGGGTCTTTTTGTCTTTTCATGTGCAATTTAGGAGCAGCATGTTGATATCCACAAAATAGCTTCTGATTTTGATTGGGATTACAATAAATCTACAGACCAAGTTGGGTAGAACTGTCATCCTAACAATTCTGATTCTTCAGGAATGTTGAAGCAGTTTGTAAATGTTAATCAGATCCAGGTGATCAATGGCACTCTTCCGTTCAACTATGTCTTTATAATTGTCGGCCTCCTGTATCTGTCCCTTTCTTAACTTTTTAAAAAATGTTTGTGTATTCATCTTGAGAGAGAGTTAGAGAGAAAACACAAGTGGGGGAGGGGCACAGAGATGGAGAGACAGAATCCCAAGCAGGCTTCTTACTAGCAGAGCAGAGCCCCATATGGGGATCGAACTCACCAACTGTGAGATCATTATCTGAGCCAAATCAAGAGTCAGACGCTTAACTGATTGTGCTACCCAGGGGCCCATGTACCTGTCCATTTCTGACAGAGTGGTGCTGGCATCCGATAGAGGGATGTTGAAATATTCAACTATAATAGTGGACTCATCTATTTCTTCTTGTGGTTCTATCAGTTTATACCTCATCTATTTGATGCTCTGTCATTAGATTCATATACATTAAAGGTTGTGATGTCTTTGTAGAACTGATTGCTTTGTAATTATTCAATTATTTTCTTTATCACTGATAAAATTCCTTGCTTTGCAGTCTACATTGTCTGATGTTAATATCATTACTCCAGCTTTCTTTGGATGAGTATTAGCATGTATATCTTTGCCCATGTTTTATTTTTAAAGGGATTTTCTTATAAACAACACATAGTTTGTGTTTTTTTAAGCCCACTCTTATAGTGTTTGTCTTTGAATTCAGATCATTGATGTTTGAAGTGATTATTTATATAGTTGGATTAAACTCTACAATATTTGTAAGTGTTTTCTATGTTATACTTGTTCCTTTCTGTTTTTAGTCTTCCTTTTTGTGGCTTTCTCTGCTTTTAAGTTATTTTATTAGATTCTATTTTTCCCCTCTTGTGGCATATCAATTGTCATCTTAAAACTATTCACACTGCTTGTTCTAGAGCTTGCGGTCGCCATGACAGGCAATCCATGTCCACTTTCACATGTCCCGTGATGCATCCCAAATACGGCAGGTGCCTGATACCCCTTACAACAGAGCATTCGCGGCGCCTCACCCGCTTTTGACGACATCGCTGTAGTTCATGTCATTTATCTAGGCGCTGTAATCACTTTGTACAGTTACCTATTAGATCAAATTGGAATATGAAATATCAAATATTTTATTTTATCTTGTATTTTTTCTGATGGTCCTTCTTTCCTTAGGTAGATTTAAGTTTTACCAACACCATTTTCCTTCTGTCTGGTGAACTTTTCTTAACATTCCTTGCAAGGCAAATCTAGTAAGAATTCCCTCCGTTTTTATTTGTCTGAGGAAGTCCTTACTTTTCCCTTCACTTTTGAAAGATAATTTCACTGGACACACAATGTGTGGTGGTGCCCCCCCCCCCCCGCAGTACTTTAAATATTTCACTCCACCACCCTTCTGATTTCATGGTATCCAATGAGAAGTCCAATATAATTCTTATCAGTGTTTCTCTATAGGTAAAATGTTTTGTTCCCCTCTTTTTCCAAGATACTCTCTGTCTTTGATTCTTTGGTGTTGGAATTTAATATACCTAGGTGTAACTTTTTAAATATTTATCTTGCTTAGTATTTTCAGAGTTCCCTGTATCTGTGGTTTGGTCTCTGTCATTAGAAAATTCAGAGCCATTATTACTTCAAATATTTATTTTCTGTTCTCTCTTTTCCTCCCAGTGTTTCAATTATGGATAAGCCACAGTTGTCATACTGGTTTCACAGTTCTTAGATATCCTGGGATGTTTCTTGTTTTGTTTTTATAGTGCATCTATCTTTTTCTTTTCAGTTTAGGAAGTTTCTATTAGCATATCTTCAAGCTCACTTATCTTACCTCTGCCAACTTCCGTGTGCCAATAAGCCCATGTTTTAAATAATGCCTCTTAGTTTTAGTAGGGTGTGATCGCCAAGAGGTTGGAGTGAGGCACGGACTCACTGAATCCGTCCATTAGTTACTAACAAAGACACAGAGATGTGATGTTTTGCTAATTAACTAAACAAATTTCATCCAATGAATTTTTTCTTACCTATCTTAAAACTGAATTAACACTTCCTTTACTTATTTACCCAGAAGGCAATGACTTTAACATTTCAAAGGAAACTATTCAATGCTTTGTCCTCCCTCTCATATTTCATAATTTAAAAGTGTCAGGAGTAATTGGGTATGAAAATGACTTAATCTACAACTCTTACTTCTGTGTGCTGTCTTTATCTGTGTGTGTGTTGTAAAATGAAGAGCACATCATACATTTTCCTATTTTTCTGCCTCTCTACCTGGCTTGGTTACTCAATATCAAGAAGGCAATTTTTGTATACAAATATCTGTGATGCACACATTATTATGAACTAGAAACTGTCTTTCACAAAAAGTACCTTTCTATAAAATAGTCAAACTGGAATTTGATTATATTAATATAACAAATAAATACACTTAGTGTTTAACATTCTTTGAACCCAATAAATTGTTGTGACTACACTGGATGGTAGAACCTTTTTCAGACACAGGAGAATCATGTAGTTTTAAGAGAAAAATCATAAGATTAAATAGTTTTATATGTAAAGTTAGGCAGACTCACATGATTTCAATTTATTTTCAAGTGGAATTAAAAATGAGACTATCTGTGGGCTGCCTAGGTGGCTCAGTTGGTTAAGTATCCGACTTCAGCTCAGGCCATGATCTCACAGTTCCTGAATTTGATCCCTGCATCGGGCTCTGTGCAGAGCCTGCTTCAGATTTTGTGTTTCCTCTCTCTCTTTCCCTCCCCTAAAAAATAAACACTGAAAAAAAATTGAAAAACATTAGCCTATCTGAGTAATAGATGTTATAAAGTGGAATTCAAAACACTATTAAAGAATTACATAAAAGACATGGTCCTATGTTGATGTAAATAGTTGTTTATTTTTTGTCCAGGCATGTAGATATTTTACAAACTTTTCCCAAGTCCTACTTCAGAATTATATGTATATAATTAATGCACCAGGAAAATATCAAATATTTCTGTGAAACTATCCTATTTTTAGTTTAGTATTGGTTAAGGAAGACACTTTATTATTACCTAAGTTAATTAAAATTTTATTTGTGTATTATTAGTTTATTTAAAAATTTTATCAAGTGTTTAAATTAAATGTGATGGCTATGGAAAACACCTACCTATTAAGGACCTGTATTAACGAGCAAAATTAACTTTATAAATTGTTCTTTCTCCAAAATTTTTTTTAAAAAGTATGATTTTATACATTATTGAGAGTAATATTTCCGAAAGACAAGGAGTTTTCTTATCTGACAATGTAGTCATTTCTAGCTCTTCACTCCTTGAAATTTCAGAGATTTATTTTATTGGTTTTGCACTTTGTCTCTTCCTATTGACTTTGACCTTGTAATGTATTTTCTGCTTCACTAAAAATATGATAATGAGGGCTGCCTAATTAACATGAAAATCTGCTCAGAACTCCCTGCAATTGAATTCGAATTCGTTGTGAATCATAAGCAAGGATTCTTTAAGATATACAAACTTTGCATGTTGACTCATAGCTAAATGCTAGGGCTGTTTTGTGCTGCTTATTTGTCAAATAAACTCAGTTGTATAAAACCTTTAGGAAAACATCAGTGGACTCTAAATCAATAATCTCAAGCATGAAGTAAAGGATAAGAGATAAGCAGAAAAAATGTAGAAGTTTTTAAACCTGTACGTTAAATCAAAATAGTTACATATCTGGGGAAACCAATAGCTGGCAGCTTTACATTAGCCACAATGTTTCAGGAAAAGCAGATACGCTATTACTTGAAACTTTAATATCTACGAGAGCAGTTTAGGGGTGCTAGACTGCCATTGTCTGCTACGGGAATTCCAGGAATATTTGTAACATTGTTGAAATCCTCTTAGGGATCATACCCATCATTCTTACAGTGTTATTGTTATAAAGGCAAATGTAGTTTATATCATAATTTATCATAGA
Organism: Helogale parvula; assembly: GCA_004023845.1. Classification (NCBI taxonomy): domain Eukaryota; kingdom Metazoa; phylum Chordata; class Mammalia; order Carnivora; family Herpestidae; genus Helogale; species Helogale parvula. The sequence goes on from PJEM01000228.1 coordinate 386,240, forward strand.
GTATGAGTTTAGGATATGAGAGGATGCTTTCAAATACTTTCACAAAACTGCTTTTGTACAATTAGTTAACTCCTTTCTATTGGAAACTTACTGGATGCATAAAAACCATGCAAGAAAACATGGTTCCTTGTCTAAATAAGTTATAATCGAATTGAGAATCCTGCTTGATAAAATCAGTAACTGCGGATAAAGCAAAGTAAAAAAGCTAAAAAATAAAATTAATGAAATCAGATGGTGCTAAGAACACTTTAAAGATGCTGTGATTTTCAGTATGTTATTCCTGCTTCTTGGTACTGAGAGAAAAAAAGTGAGAAAAACACTTTAAAATTTTGAATTAACGTTTTTAAAGATCGACTTGATCAGGGGCCTGGTGGCTCAGTTGGTGAAGCAACTGAGTCGTGGTTTCAGCTCAGGTCATGACCTCAGGGTCAGGAGATCCAGGCCCAGGCTGTGCTCTGCACTGAGCTGGAGCCTCCTTGGGGTTCTCTCTCTCTCCTCTCTCTTTCTCTCTCTTTCTCTTTCTCTCTCCTTGTCCCGACCCCGCTCATGCATGTGCTCACTTTCTCAAAATAAATAAATAAACTTCAAGGATCAACTTGATGAACTTCACCACCATGTTTTTCTACTTATTTACTGTGTAATGGAATGAATAAGGGCACTAAAATGTGTCCACCAGGATTAGTTTGCCATTTTAATCTCATTTCATGCTTTTCATATATGAAAATATATATCATATATTTGTATTTGTTTTGAAAGTTTATCTTAAAGGTTACAATTGTGAAGTTCTGAATATAAGTTTTTTATATAAGTTATAAACAATTTGAAGTAAATTCACATTTTGTTCTATCATCTCAAGTTCCAAAGATTTTTGATAATAGTTCTCTGTTCATATGGGTTCAGTGCCCACCATTTTACTCTCTTCACCTGGTTTTTCATGCCCGAGAAGTATAATTGACTTCTTAAATCTCAATCAAATACTTTTACTTGCCAAGCAGTTTCTTCAAGAAGGTCGTATGATTACTGTATTTCCCAAGCCTTTCTGGTTGAGAAAGTTTGTAGTTTCCTTAATGTGTATCTATGGTAATCTGGGTTGCATATGTTTTTGTTTTTTAATGGCCTTGGCTTTTAGAAAAGTTTTAGACTTAGAAAAACTTAAAATATAAGATGGAGTTCCAATGTGCCAGTGTACATGGTACCCTCTGTTACTTACAGCACATTAACACGGTGTGCTTGTCAGAGTTAATGAATTAATACTGATACGTCAGCATTAAATAGAGTCCACAGTTATTTAGATTTCCTTAGTTTTCACTGAATGCCCTGTTCTGTTCCATGATCCTCTCTAAGATACCAAATGGCATTTATTCATCATGTCTCGTAAGCTCTTCTTAGCTTGGATAGTTTCATAGACATTCCTTATCTTTGATGACCTTAAAGGTTTGAGACAGGGGCGCCTGGGTGGCTTAGTCAATTGAGCATCCGGCTTCGGCCCAGATCATGATCTCACAGTTCGTGGGTTTAAGCCCTGCATTGGGCTCTGTGCTGACACCTCCGAGCCTGGCCTGTTCAGATTCTGTGTCTCCCCCTCTCTCTGACCCTCCTCTGCTCACACTGTCTCTCTCTGTCTCTCAAAATAAATAAATAAATAAATAAATAAATAAATAAATAAATAAATAAAAGATAAAAAAAAAAAAAGTTTGAGGCGTCCTGGTCAGGTATTTACAAAAATGCCTCTCTCCTGGAATTTATTTGGTGTTTTGCTTATGAAGAGAATGAGAGTACAGGTTTTGGGGAAGAAGACCACAGAGGTAAAGTGCTTTTTCATCACATCTTCTCAACATGACATTTTACTGTTGATGGGTTAGAATCTATTACTAGTTTGTTAGTTTATTGCTCAAATTGTTCCAGTGTTGACCTTTGGGAGCTCTTTTAGTTGACTCCTGTGTCCCTTTGGCATCCCTCTATCAATGTGTGTCTGTGTGTGTCTGTGTCTGTGTGTCTGTGTGTGTTTGTCTGTCTGTGTCTGTGTGTGCATGTGGGTTTAGCACTTCTTACTCTACTACAAGATGTTCTAGTCTCATCTTGCTTATTTCTTTTCCCAATCCTAGAATCAGCCATTTCCCCAAGGACCCTGGTTTATTATATAGGAGAATGGATTAGGAAACAAGGTCTGAAGGCTAAGTCTATCCATGGCTTCTGGAGGTCGTTTCATTTGGTTGTCTCCACTCACAGGAAAAGAAATTGGATTTATACACAACCTCTCCCATATCTGCATCCATATAGAGCTAAATGAGAACTTACTGATGTCTCCACGTCTATTCCATGACTTCCTGAATCTTTGTAGCCTCTACTCCCCTTGTTATATTTAAATTCCCCCTTCGAAACTGAGATCTATCTCCCACCATTCTCCATTTGTTCGAAGTAATCAGTTCGAGTCTACATTCATGGCAGTATCAGAATTGTTAAGCACTGCTGCTTGGCAAAAACATTAATGATCAGACCACCCTGCTTACATGCAGATTCTTTTGCCTCTTAAACGTTTAGTTTAGGGGACTCCACTGCTACCCAAAGTTACTTAATCCTGCAAGTGCTTTCCTACAAGCTACAGTGACATCATTGCCACATTTTGAATTTCATCTTAGTTTCTCCTGAGCACTTCCATGATTTTTTAAACTTTTTCATACATCACAGTTCACTCTTTGTATTTGTTCATAAATAATATGTTCTCACTTAGTGAGGGGTCTGGCCTTTCCCAGTCTTCTGGGACATAACCTCTAACCCCCTGGGATATTCTGAATGATATAAATATCTATGTTATTTATGGTGAACTTTGTCTTTGAGCACAGCTGATAGTTTATGCTAAGGAGTTGACTTAGGGCAGCCTAGCTGCACTCGATCTTTTCAGGTGCTGGGAAGTCCAACATATGATTTATTATGGGCTTTGGGTAACGCAGTATTATCTCTCACCACAACTAGGCTCAGCCATGTAGACAATCAATCCACCAATAGTGCTTTGGTAATGAAGCCTGTGGATGCTGAAGCATGGCTGGCACGCCCAGAGTGGCAACACTCCATGTGGTTTGTTACACTTTAAACTGGGAGAAAACCACACTCTGAAGACAATGCAAACTTCATTATTGGAACTTCCTAGACTTTACCATACATGTCTCTTCCCTTGGCTGATTTTAATGTATCCTTCTTCTGTAATAAGTGAATTTATAAATATGACAGATTTTAGTGAGATATATACAACTTCCTAGCAATTTTTGAAACTGCAGTTCATTTTATAAATCCCAAATGTACTTGGTGTCAGAAATGAGAGTGGTCTTAGCGGAAACTGTGTGCTCAAACTTGATATGTGGACCCTAATTTCTTGCAGTTGGAACCAAAAGTCTTTGGTAGATTTCACAACCTGAAAGGCTATACCCTTAATATTACTGTTTTTCCAACCTGGAAAAATGCTCTACAGTTCTATGAATTTTGATGAATGCTTAGAATCATACATCCACCATTGCCATACCATAAAGGTAAATTCTGCTGCCCTAAAATATCCCTTGTGCTTCACCAAATGGTAACTCTGATCTTCCTACCATCTGTATAGATTTGTCTTTCACAGAATGTCATGTAATTGGATGATACAATGTGTACCTTTGGCACAGTGGCTTCTTTCACTTAGCATTATGGATTTAAGATTCTTCCATGTATTTTCATGACTTGGTAAATAATTTTCAAATTACTAGATAATATTGCATTGTATTGACTTATCATATTTGCTTCTCCGGTCAATTATCAAAGGACACATTGCTTCCTAATTTTGGCAATCATGAATAAAAAAGTTGCCTTTCTGGCAAATATGCTATAAATATTTGTGTGCAATGTCTTATATAAACATAAGTTTTCAATTCAAATGGATTATTTGCTTTATCATATGGTAAGACTAAATTAGAAGTGGTAAGGAACTGTCAAATTGTCTTGTCAGGTTTTTTTGTATTTTGGGCATTCTAATAAGCGTGCAATGTTTTAATTTGCAATTGTCTAAGAAAAACTTTGTTGAGAGTATTTGCAAACAGTTATTTCTCTTCTCTACATCTTTTTTTTTTTTTTGGTGGGACATTTGTTAAAACTTTTGTCCATGTTTTAATTGGATTGTTATTTTCTTATTGTTGAATTTAAAGAGTTTTGTATGTTTTGGATACAAGTCTTTTAAAGATATGTGTTTTGTAAATATTTTCTTTCATTTGGTTTATATTTCTCCCATGTAGCTTATATTTTTATTTCTTTAACAGTACATTCTACATATCTGAAACATTAATTCTAATAAAGTTCAAATTACCACTATTTTACATTCATGTATCTTGCTCTTGATATTGTATATAAACACTTTTGGCAAATCTGAGTTCAAGTAGATTTTCTCTTATGTTTTCTTCTCAGAGTTTTCTGGATTTATGTTTTACATATAGGTCTACAATCTGCTTTGAGTGAATTGTATGAAAGGTATAAAGTGTATCCACATTCATGTTTCGCATATGCTGTCCAACTGTTCTAGCATCATTTGTTGGAAAGACTATATTTCTCCATTGAATTATGTTTTCTCTTTTGTCAAAAATATATTGATTGTGCTGTACGGATCCATTTCTGGGCTGTCTTTTCTGCTTCACTGATCACATGTCTATTTCTCCACAGTACCACACTCTCCTCATAAAAGTAGTTCTATAGTAGTTTTTAAAGTCTGGTAATTTGAGTTCTCCAGTCTTGTTCTTCGTATTGTGTTGGCTATTTTGATTCTTTGCCTTACAAATATTCTTTAGGGTCTGCCTATCAATGTCCACACAATTGCTTGCTGGAATTGCAGTTGGAATTGTATTGAATCTATAGATTGTGTTGGGGAGAAATAACATCTTAACAAATATTGTGTCTTCCTTTCTATGAACATGGAACAACTCATCATCATTTCAGATTTTTAAAACAATTTTATTTCCTCAGATGTTTGTAGTTTTTCTCATTTAGATCTTATGTTTATTTTGTTAGGCTTATAACTTAAGTATTTCACCTTTTTGTTGCTTACTTAAATGATATTTTGTTTATAATGTCAAACTATAATTTCCATTTCTGGTATATTATAATTATTGATTTTTGTTTATTAACTTTTTTTCCCTTAAACTTAATTGTATTTATTTATTGTATTAAATTGTATTTAATAAATTTATTAGTTTCAGGAATTTTTTGTCACATGACTGGGGCTTTCTGCATAGATGATGATGTCAGTTATAAGCAAATGTGATTATTTCTTGTTTCTCAAACTGTATTAATTTTTATTTACTTTTCCTGCCTTAATGCATAGGTAGGTCTTCCACTACAAAGTTGTGTAGGAAACATCTTTGCTTTGTTCCTGATCTTGGAGGAAAATACTGAGTTTCTCACTATAAGTATGATGTTAACTGTAGGGCTTTTATAGACTTTTTAAACCAAGAAAAGAAAGGTCTCTTTTATTTTTAATTAGCTGAAAATTTTTATCATGAATGAGTGCAGTTTTTTTCCCACTGCTTTGTCTGAATCTGTTAATATAATCATGTGGTTGGTCTTTAGTGTGTTGATAGGATGGATTCTATTAATTTGTTTTTGAATGTTGCAGGAGCATTCGTATCTGGCATAAATCCCATCTGGTGATGTGGGTCATGCTTCAGTAATCTTTAAATGAATTGTTTAATTTGATTTGCTGATATTTTGCTGAGTCCACATGTTCTTTTAATCAGAATTTCGTAATTCTTTACCCATTGTCTTTGTGTTATTTTATGCTTTCCTATGCACATGCGTGATGCCAGTTTGACTTTTTAGAATCCTCCTTTCTTCTTGAATCGTTTAAATGGTATTTCTCAGCACACACATATACACAACATGCACATATGCCTCAAAAGCATTATCTGAGGGTTCTATAGATATTTCACAGTAACATTTTCTTTTGTTGTAAATTTTAATACATCTCTTCCAAGTTGGAAGTAATGTACTTCAGTCACAATAATTATTCTTAGGTTAAATTCCTTGTCTGCTTTCACTTATCTAATTGCTTTATATTTTTCACTTGCATTCATTCTGACTTTTGCAAGTCTTTTCCTTATATTAGAACTGGAAATTCTTTGTCTCATTTTTAATAGTGCCTACTTGCTTTGAAATATTATTTTGAACTTCCGTGTATTCCTTGAGATTGGCAAGTTCTCTTTTTATTTCATCCTATTTTTTTTAATTTTTTCACCTTTAAGTTCTTATTATATTAACTTAAAGTGCTTACTAACCTGATATTGAATAAAATAATTATGACAGCATAGAACAAGTATGAACAATTTCTCTCAGTATCTTCAATCATATTGTGTTCTTTTGCTCATTAATACCATGTTTTTTTATATTCTATTGGTTTTCTACTTCAATATTATGTTTGCATAATTGCCATCTTCTTTAACTTCTTTTGTACTCTTCTTTCCAGTTGTTTCTTTTGTTCTGATACAGCATGACAGATTTCTCAGTGCTTTTCCCACTCTATGCATGACTTCTTATTCCTCTCTCTGACTCATACTTGAAAGCTTATGCTGTGCTCTTTTCTGTCTATTTAATTTTACATGCCTCGAAGGAATGGTTGGGGTGGGGACAGTAGTGTGTGGAGAATGTGGGGATCTGACTGGAAATGACCACAGAAAAGTATACTGTCTTTGCGAGAATGACAGATCTCTACTTGCCTTCTGGTATTGTCTTTTTAAGGAGTTCTCCAGTAATGTTTCTTTTTAACCTCTCTGGAGTGTGTGTCTGTTTCAATGTGACAAATCCTTTGAGTTTTGATGTTCCTTCTTTGCTTAATGTCTATGTTTGCTACAAGAACCTTCACTTCTATAATTGTTTTTGTCATTTTTTATCCCCAATTCACCCATTTCTCTCCAGCAGCAATGTCCTTTGTACTTCCACACACACAAAAAAAATTAGAAAATATGAAAGTAGCCACCAACTTTGTTCTCTTGAGATTTGGAGTATTCAGGGGAATTCCCATCTTGTGGCCAGAAAGCTCTATCTTTTCAAAGCTGTGGAGCAAGTGTTAAGATCTGAGCCGAGTTGGGTATCTGTTTAGTCTCCAATTTATTTTTTCTGTTTTTATTAATTTCTAATGTTAATTGCATTATGTTAATTCTGATATCTGGGTTGCACTGGGGAATTTGTTTCTGTTTTTATAAATTTTTGTTAACTTCATAACTGGTGAAGAAAGTTTGCAATGGAATTTTTACCCATTATTTTAATCAGGAACCGCCAGCTTATTTTTCAAGCTATACTATTATGCTTCTGCCCCACCACTCAGCAGTAATAGCTCTGATTGACGTCATCAGTGATTTCATTACCAGATCCAATTGCCTGTTTTCAGAACTAATTTTATCCCACCCCACACAGACATTTAACATAATGATTTTTTGCGTCCAAAAATTCTCTTCTCCTTTCTCATCAGTTAACTCATCCTACCCTTACCATGTTCTAATCTATTTAACTCTTCTTCCACTTATGTCTGCATGTGTTCCTTCCTCTGACTTCTTTGGAGACATCGGTTTTCCTTGTATCTTGGTTCTTTCCCTCCCCAACGCGTCGCGTCCGTGCTTACAGTCTCAAACAGTATCGGGTTAAAGTCTCTCTCTCACGACCTCGGCCTGCTCCCCACTTCCCAACGGAAGATCCCATGTGGGACTTCATAGTTGTATTTTTCCTCTGTGGTCGCTTGTCGCCCGCGCTGTGTCTTCATGAACGAAGGTACTCCGCCATGCGGCCGGGGAGGTGACTGCAGGGCGGCCCGCGGCCCAGAGGCCCGGCCCAGGCCACTCCTCCTGCGGGACCAAGGTGCCCACGGCCTCCTGCCCCCGAAGTCCTCCGGCCATGGGCCTGATCCCAAATCTGTGGGCAGTTACCTCCTTTCCGCCTCTGTCCAAGTTTACAAATCCTCATTTTATACCCAACGTATCTTCCTGATTCCAGAATCGTCCCCGTCGGATCCATCGTCGACGTTGCTGGCATGTTATTTTTCACACATGCTCCAGAGCAAAGTATTTCCCTCCGCACACACTTCCCAAACTTCCTACCACTGTCATCCGAGTCCGGACTCCATCTAAGCATTTGAAAGCCCCTCCTCTCCCCTTCTCTATCGCTAACTGCCTGCTCCTGGCCGTCAGCAGCAACATTCCACAGCGAATTCGAAACCGTATCCGTACAACGTCTGTTAGGCTCCTGTGCGTCCTCAGGGCCGGTGCGCCCCCGCTCTGTGGGCACCGGGCTCTCGCTGGTCTGTTACACTGCCGGTCTCACTGCATTTCATCACGGCGGTGCTTTCCCAGCTCCTTGCCTCTTCCCCCCATTCCCCACTTTCCCTTTATCCCCCTCCTAGTGCGGTGTTTATATTATGGAGCTTCAAGAACTGCAAACCCTTTCAGAAAAATAACAGGATGTAAGTATTTATCTTTTTCTTCCCAGTGTTTAGATGAGTGCCAGTTGTACAGTAAGACAGAGCGGGGTGACACTAATGAATGAAGCAAGTGTTCTAAGTTATGAATACACATTCCTTATTTTATTTTTAAAACTTTTCAAAATGTCATTTATAGAGAGAGAGACAGAGAGACAGAGAGAGGCGGGGGAGATGGGCAGAGGGAGAGAGAGAGAAAGCTCCAGCAGCCTCCATGCTCTGCACAGAGGGCCGTGCGGAGCTCAGTCCCCTGACCCTGGATCATGACCTGAACTGAAATCTAAAGCCAGATGCTCAACCCACGGAGCCACCAGGTGTCCCTATTCTTTTTCTGAAGAGTAACAATTTGAGTTTCTCAGAAAGGCTAAGATTGCGTACGTTAGATTTGTTATATTATCTAAATACAAAACCCCTCAACTTTCAATATGTTTAGATAAAGAGAGGCATAACTAATTTAGTCAATTAACAAATATTTTTGTAGTTCTAAATGGTATGCTATTGATTTATTGTTTAATTGGTTTAATCATATTAGAGAACCTGTGATGTACACTATTCATTTCCCCAAAATTAAATATATATTTTCTGTAATGGGGAGTTTTACTTCCTTACACTGCCTTTGAGAGCAAACAATATCGCTGGTCACTTTTTCCCCTCACAAACCAGACACACTGCGTTTGAACACAGTAAGTGCTCACGAAAATAAACTGCCATTTCAAGACACACACAACTGTCTGGGAACTCACGAAGTCAGAAACATTGAGGCTTTGAAGTGGTAAGCTATGATGTAGGTTATAAAAGATGCTGTTTTATGTCCTCTGGAGAACAAACGTAGGGTAGACACAATGATACCAATTTATACAATTAAGTGACATTGAATTAGAAGATTATTTTTTGTCATTTCAGAAGTTAAAGTACTTAACACTTTAGTCTTACTCCAAGGGAATAATATGTCTTTTAATTACCACCTGAGTATCACGTGTCATAGGTTGCTAACATCAGTTTACAGTGTCTCTTCTTTGTAAATTAAGCACAACAATTTTGCCCTTTTTTTTTTGTCAAAGGGGCAGGGCTCTGTCCTAAGGTTCAATATATTTGGTAGGAAAATATAACATAAAGTTCAAAATGTGACCAACTGAAAAATAGGGATTTGATTCTGCTGCTGTTCTACATTTTGCTTCAGAAGAATTTTTTGAGAAAAATAAAATGGTAAATGTCAACCTGTAGTCTCACAATAATTAGAATATAATAAGACTCTCTAAATGATGCCTATATAAATATTGTGGTCTTTTGTTCTATGGGAAATAAAGTGACATAAAACCTACTCATGTGCTGTTATGTTTATAGGGATCCAGGTAAAACTGCGTCTTCAACAGGTAATACATCAAGTTTACTGAATCTTACAGCATTGTCTCCTAAGTAATCATTGAATAGCATGTAAAAATCTCCAATTCGTGACGCTTCAGTGCCCATGACTCTTCTGCAGTGCAATAAAACATAACAGCCTCAGAAAGTGCAAATGTGCAGTCAGTGGCTCAAGTTGATGTGTTTCCTCTTGCTTCTATCTCAGTTATGGTGAGATATTGTTTTGCACTATTAAATAGTATCCATACGTCTTGGCATCATGGACACCTCTGAAGTTCCTTAATATTTATTTATTTGGACTTAAAGAAATACCAGACTCAATGTAAACTATACCTGATGGGAAACGTTGTCTGTTTTGTCCTTTGCTATATTTTCAGTGACTCTAATAGCAGAATAATGAGTGGTTGTTGAGTGAATATTGACTGGAAGGAAAAGCAAATAGGTTTACTGTGATTACAGTCAGGATTGGTACCAGAGAAAGTGCTGGTGGAATTGACATCCACTTTTCCTTGGGATCCCTCTGCTCCTATATAGGTACACTTATATACACGGAATATACATCTGGTGAGCTTGGAGTATTTCAAAACGTACTCAGAAAACTTAGATGACCGTGAACATTAGCCCTGTAGAATGTGTGTCCTGGTGGTGTGATTAAAGTCCATTCACACTTGTAGGATTTTTCAGATCTTTCAGCGAGAGCAGAGCCCCTCAGGGCCTGGCGTACAATTTGACCTCTTAGAAGGGGCAGCTCTCAACCTCATCTGGGGCTGAGAAAGTTTTCTGACACATTCCCAACCTCATGTCCCTCAAACGTTTCCTGTGCCAAGGATTCTCCAAATCCTGCTTATTTTAGGTGTCTGTTATTCCTCAAAGAAACAAACCATCTAATGGGACTTGTGAGCTATTACGTTATTTATCACAACTCTATAGAAAGCACCCTAACTCAGACTTCGGAATGCCGATGCAAATGCCAAATGGTCCTTGAGAGAGGATGTTTCCCCTTCTTTTTAATTGAAAGACCTTACGCCAGTGCTCACTGTTGTGTTTTCTATATAATGTAGGGCTGCTGCTGCAAAAAAAAAAACAGCATTGTTTGTCTTACTGAGGCTATAGAATGTTATTGGCTATTTGTGCAGTCTTTATGGTCCAGAAACTTGGGGGTTAAAGCTTTTAAAGATATGTAAAATTCCTTCAAGTTCTAACATCCTTTGTCCCTAAGTATAACCATGTATAAGCACATATGTTACACTAGTGCCTTTATTTGTTTACATTTTTTGCCTATTATTTGTTCTCCTTGAGAAAAGGGTATAGGTAGTTACTGATTTATCCATTCGTTTATTCATGTCTGTATGTGTGCACTTTATTTAGGTAATAAATAATGAGTATGTAAATGTACTCATCTTGAGGTTTTGGCAGAGGACAAAGGGGCCAAGCATTCTCCTCAGGTATCTTACCTACTAGAAGATAGAGAGACAGATACACATACATATATAATAAAATGCCAGAGCTATGAAGGAAAAGCAGAGCAGAGGAGAGAAAATGAATGGTACTATTTTTAAAACTGTCAGGGAAGATGTCTCTGTGTCTGTGATCTGAGCATGGACCTGAGTTGAGCAGGGGAGGAAGCCATGACAATATTGGGGGGGGGGATTTTACCAGGCAGAAGGAAAAGGTTTTACACATGTCATGCGATAGAAAGCTTGCCTTGTGGTTTGAGGACCAATGATATAGTGAATGGGAAATGGAGGCGTAGAAATCACAACAGAGAAAATGCAGAGCCAGATTGTAGAAGGCCTTCTAGATTGTACTAAAAATTTGGGATTTTATCGTGTCTGTAATGGAGAGCCATTGCAAGTTTTAGACAAGAAGTAATATGATAGAATGGCTGGGGTTTTGTTGGTTTGCTGTTTTTGTTTTTTAATTACTGTGGTTGTTGAAGGAGACTAGGCTATAAAATTGGAAGAACTGAATCAGAAAGACGAGTGAGGAGAGTGACAGACAATCCCGGGGACAGTTACTCACGTCCTGGACCAGGGTACGAGGAATAAAGTTGAATTGAAGGCATAGTTATGATCAAAGATAAGGCTTATTGATGGACTGGACCTGGGAAATGAGAGAAAGAAAGACATCCCGATGACCCCTAGTGTGTTGGACGGGCCAGTGACAGAGACATTTATTGAAGTGGAGAAAGGTTCATGGTAGAAAGCAGAATGGGGGACGTTTTGTGTTGGTTTGGATGTTCAGTTTGAATGCCTGTCACATGTGTAATCAAAACAGGCAGTTGTCCTGAGTTCAGAATCCATGGGCGAAGTTGATCCTAGAGATCAAATATGGGAGATGCCTGTAAACAGAGATAGCCCCTCACACTGTGGAGATGGCTGATATCATCCAGGGGGTCCTGTTCACAGGAGAGGCGCAGAGGGTCAGAGAAAGAGTGAGGGTGAATGGCTCCCCACGAGGAGAGCAGAAGGGAGATTCCAGGCTGATGAACCATGTAGGGGTTGTAGTTGAGAACAGACTCCATTTGAAGACAGGCAGCCCAGGTTGAGTGAACTATGGAAGGAAAGGAGAGTGTGACCTAATAGGAGCGGAAGGAGGGAAGAACGCAGGTTCTGAGTTGAGATGACGCTGACTAGCCACGGTGCTAGGGAGGGACTGAAGAATCTTTCACTGGTAATTACTGACATCTTTGATTATTTGATTATTTCTTGAAAATCCATCCAATAGATTGTGAAGACTCATTCGAGAGAGAAAGAGAAGAGGCTGATAGAGTGAGTATTCAAAAGATTTACAGGAGTGCAGGTGAGAGGTGGCTGACCTCAGGCCCAGATGGTGATTGTGGAGAGAGAGAGACGTGAAGACATTTGAAAGAGACTTGGAAGATCTGGGTCAGGGGCTGGTTTCAGCACTTGGAGGAAGTGTGAGTATTGATTTAGACATAAACCCTCATAGATGGAAGAGACATCACAAGTTTGATGTGCTTCTCTGATATGTGGGGGCAAAACTGGGATGCATATATTCTAAATTTCAGTCACCTGCAAACCACAGGCAGCAGTTAAAGCCAAAAGAGTAAATGAGTGTTCTCTGTGAGTGCACAGAATGGGGGCACCGAGAAGCCCCGGAGACACAGCCGTGTCCGGTAGCGCTGGCGAGGAGAGCGAGAGACAGAGAAGGGGAGCCAGATCTGAGAGAAGCCCCAGGAATTCTGACCCTAGAAACTAAAAACAAAAACAAAAAAACCCACCAAGACACAGGAGCCCCATGTTCAAGGACTGAATGGGGGCAGATCGGTGAGGTCCCAGGGCTGTGCTCGTACCAGTTTGCCCCTTAGAACATCTGACGTGTGAGCGTCTGTTATGCGGCCTTTAGGGCAGGATGTTTGCTCAATGCATTCGTTTGCTGTAGCTACAGTGACAAAGTATCACAGACTGAGTGGCTTAGACAGACAAAAAACCTGAATTTTCTCACAGTTCTGGAGGTAGACATCCAAGATCGTGATCTCGCAGTCTGTTGAGTTTGAGCCCTGCTTCAGGCTTGCTACTGTCCCCTCTCTCTGTCTCTCCCCTGCTCACACTCTTGCTCTCAAAACTAAATTTTAAAAAATATGTTAATCTCATCCAAAATACTTTCACAGAAACATCAAGAATAATGTTTTACCACATATCTGAACACATGTTTCAACACTATCTGACCAGTTGACAAACAGAATTAAACATCACAGCAGTCTTCTTCTGCCTTAAGCTTGCCTACCAGCAGCACAGCAGGAGTCAGGGACGGGGCCTCACGTCACCGATCCAGGTGGCTGCTGTCCCGGGCTGGAGAGTGGGCACTAAATCACTCGGTCCTCCAATATAACCACGTCCCTTCCCTCAGGAGTCAAAGGGGAAGACAAGCAGTCAGATAAACAGAATATTTTTATAAGAACCATTTCTTACAGATCATATGACACAGATGTACTAGATTCTGAGAAAGAAACAATTTATGACAACATCTACTTCCAAGACATTTTCAAAATTTTTTATTATTTTTAAATAAATTTTTACTGTTGATTTTATTTTTGAAAGAGAGAGAGAAAGGAGGGGAGGGGCAGAGGGAGAGGGAGACACAGAATCCGAAGCAGGCTCCAGGCTCTGAGCTGTCCGCACAGAGCCTGTCCAGGGGTCTCACTCTTATGAACCGCGAGATCATGACCTGAGCCAAAGTAGGACACTTAACTGAGCCACCCAGACGCCCCTCCTTCCAAGACATTTTGAAAATTTAAAGAAAAAGGAAAGGCACTAAAATCAACTTAGGAATAAAGTGCATTTTTTAAGGCTGTGATTTAAATACTAAATAATAATACACATTTTTCTAGTAGTGGTGATCCAGCTCCTGTGGTAGAAAGAAGTACCGGGAATGGGAACATTGTAGCAGCTGAGCTGTGGAAATGATGTGCACTTTCTACCTCAATTTCAGGTGCTCATAAGATTCCTGCACTCCTGGGGCACCTGGGTGGCTCAGTTGGTTAAACATCTGCCATTGGCTCAGGTCATGGTCTCACAGTGCATGGGTTTGAGACCTGCATTGGGCTCTGTGCTGAATGTTTGCTCAGAGCCTGGAGCCTGCTTCAGATTCTGTGTCTCCTTCTCTCTCTGCCCTTCCTCCGCTCATGCTCTCTTTCTGTCTCAAAAATAAATAAATGTAAAAAAATTAAGAAAATGATTCCCACACCCCTGCTCATTAAAAAAAAACCCATATACAATTTTATTATATATGCGCTATGCTATATGAGCACATATTCTGTATGTGTGTGTAATGTTTATAGTTCACCTCAAAAGATTTTTTCACTAAATAAAATAGGTGAATAGTCTCTTTGAAATAAAAATTCTGCTCGAAACCAGTGGTCATTGACAATATTTGCAGTTTTAACTGAGAAGTGGTCTTCCAGGTCTCAGCACAGACATATTGATCTGAGTCACCTGCATTATCAAATCATAGATTCTCCTTTGTTGTGATAAGTTAAAGGGAGAACACATCACTGCCAGTGAGTATTGGTGCAAATAACTTTTGAGAAGGCTAATTGTTCTCATTCTGCGATGTTCTTTGTCACAGTCTTTGCTTGGCTCTTCTAATGGCAATTTAAAGAAAGTATAGAAACTGCAAGAATCTCTATCTACCCTGCATAGAAAATAAAGCACTACAGATGTTAATATCTTTAGACAAATGTTCCCCTGCTGAGTCTAAATCCATTCTAGAGATTTCAGTTCCTGATTGTTAATAAAGAAACTCTCAATATACAAATTGCACCTCAAGCATGTAGATCCTATGGCATCTGAGCATGGCATTGATCTCATTAATAAGATCCCAAACTGGGAACATTTGTTTAAGAAGATTTTAAGATCTGAACTTATTTAGGATTTTGTTTATTCTCTGGACCCATGCACAGCAGCACTGTCTTCTGCATCCTAATTAAAGGGGCAAATACCAGTAATGGAAAGTGTGGGGATTAAAACAAACTTTATTCCTTGGACTTCACATCATATCTGAAGATATAAGCAATTCTGCATCTTAAATGGTGGGCACAGGAAGTGCTGCCTAGATGTATGCCCCAACGTATCCCATCAATCCATCTCGAGATTCACTGTGCATCAACCGCACTCTGGGTTCCTTAAGAGCAGAGTCCACTGTAATTTATGGCTAATCATCCGTGCTTGGCAGAGCTCAGAATGCATGTTAATGGCCAGTACCAGTTTATGGTCTTCTATCTCATAGATGCAAATATTTCATTAAACTGACTACAGAAATGGAATGAGAAACGTTTGGACCATTCATTAGTGAGCATGAGAGTGGTGTGGTAGCAGGAGCGCGGAGCTGCAGAGGAGAGTTGGTTGACATACTTGGTTTTTTTGACAACAGCCATTCAGTCAGCAGCCAAGTGTCTGCTATGTGTGGACATAGACCGTGAGAAAGTGAATGTAAGTAAAATACTGTTTTGTTGGCAAAACTGAATAATGGATTAGGGTTGAGGAGCGAAGAAGACATTTCCTTTACGTTAATATCCTGTTCAAAAGCTAAGGACCAGAATCCCGTGCTAGTTGGCCAGCTCCACAGGTGCTCCTAAATATCACCCCGTAACTGAGGGTGTTCCTGGCACGGCCATTGTTTCCATCCCTTTCTTTCTTTACGTTTACCCACATGTTCCCTCTGCCCCACGTGACCCTCCCTCAGGACACTCCTTCTAGCGTCTTTCCAATGGTTAGCTTCTTTCCTCGAGTCTCCTTTAAAAAGTTATTTCCTTAAGGAAATAGATGCTAATTCTCATTATGAATAGAAGAAATAGCATTTGCCCTGTTACTCCTAATGCCTCTTACTAGGTCCACTCCTCCTGTTCCCTGTATCCTGTGTTTTCCTTTCAGAGTGATCTAATTATCTCACTTAATTATACAAGTAAATGATTATTATTTATTAAATTGTAAGTTCTAAGAAAGCAGATCAACTTAGTCCTCTCACATTTGTGCTATACGAAGCATATGATTAATGTATGTGTGTGTATCTATGTGTGAGAGACCAGAGCATGATTGGAGCATGTATCAGTGTAAGGAGGGGCAGAGGAAATGCATTTTCATCAGGTTAGAGGATCAGGAGAGGCTCTCCAAGAGGGTGGGGGGAGGAGAGAGATTTGCTTAGTGAGACAGTAGTTAACAGTTTTGTCTCCAGAATCATGTTGCCTGGGCTTGTCACTTTACTATAAGATAAATATACAGCAAATACAATATTAAATACATATTGTATATTTATGCTCGTATAATAAAAATGATATATAATTACATAAAATATAATAAATATGATACTATATAATATTTGCAAGTAATCTGTCTACACTTCAGTTTATTTACCCTTTATCTCTAAAATGGAGTTAATACACCTCATGTATTGAGTTTCTATGCATTATATTTATACGCAAATCCAAATAATAAATTTACCTGAATTCTGGTATATTATAATAGCTAAATAACGGAGCAGGAGGGTGGTTCAAACCAAAAAATTAGCATCTACGATGAAAGGATGAAACCCAGTAATTTATAAACCACACTGTTTTTTCACTAGCTCTAAATGCAGTAATTCAGTGAAAAAGGGAAACAGAACCAGTAGGAAAGCTTGCCACTTTTACAGTGGAAATTATCTTATTTTTACTTTGGGTTTTGATGTTACACTCACATATAATCACATTTAGTAATAGTTTTATAGGGGTTTCTGATCAATAATTCTTAGATTGTACAGTTTGCATAAATACTGGGTGATGTGGCCAATAAAGAGTAAACAGCGTTGTGAATTAATTTTTAAGAATTGGTTGAGAAGACGTGCCAAGAAGACATGTATGAAAGTCTCTGAGGTGTACAATATTCTTTTTAAAATGAAGAGTTCTGGATCAAAGACAGATTCCTCATTACTTCAGAGTAAACAATAATTTGTTGACCCCTCTCCAGTTTTATTATCATTCTTTTAGGGATTTGCTGAAATCTCCACTTCCAAAATAATTGAAATATAGATTTCAGACTAACTAAAAGTACTTGATGAATAAAATAATTAACGAATACACCACTTGGCAAAAGTGTCTCGAAATGGTTTATTTTATTAACATATTAAAAAATTTTGTGTTGAACACTTAAGCACATAATTATATCGCTTTGAAAATTTGTAAATGTTTTAATAGTATTTCCATATTCCTAATAGTGAGAACTTATTTTTTATCACATTGGACTCCCAGATGCTTTAGTTAGCTAGCTAGTTAGTTGCTTAGTTAATTAAATATTCACCTCCTTATTCTAAACTGTTTCTGTGTTTTTAAATTTTGATTTCTCAAGTACTTATTTCTACATAGAAAGTGAACATTTTTTCTGAGAGTCTAGTTTTTTAAATTATAATTATAACACCTTCCCAGTACATATAAGAACATTAATGTAACTAATACTAATAAAATTCCTCATTTGTATTTGTTTCAGTGTTATGTACTAAATACATAAAAGAAGTGAATGATTTATAGAATAGTCATGAATTCTTACATGTATAATGGTATATATTTAAAAATAAATCAAACAGGGTTAGAACTCAGATTTTTAAATAATGAGATGCATATAAAAGGATGCATGGAGTATAATTTCATACAACATTATAAATTCTCCTAGGATCTGGAAAAATATAGTAGAAATGAAAATGCATGTTTGTAGCATTTTCAAAGACACACTTAGAATGTTTGTGTTTTGGTTTTCTGAAAAAGTCTTTGTATTTGTTTTTATTTTTAAACGTATAAAACGTTCTAATATTTTAATGTTTTAGCTTGTGTAACTTGTATTGAGTCTGACTGCAGGCCATAGAACATCCTCCTCTGTGAACTGGACAGAGAAAATGTAGTTAAATTCAGAGTCAAGAATTATCATTTCAAAAGCAAAAATCTGCTTGATATTCTTCATCTAATCTCCTACTTTAAAAAGGAATCTTGTTTGTTGCCCAAGCTGCTTTCCTCTAATGCTGTTAAGTGTTAAGTGCAGTTGGATCTTGTGAGTCACACCATAGCTATGCCCAAACAGATGTGTTTGTGCTCTGTGTTGGCAACCTGGCTTGGCCCTGTATCCATCACGACATTGCAGCTTCTTTTGACTGAAATAATAATTTGGATAAACTGCAATGCTGCACGTTGCAGGATGAGTTTTCTGCAGTGCAGTAGAGCGCCGTTGTCCCCACTTGTCCCATGTCTCACAAGGAAGAACCTAATGGAACACGCCAGCATGATCACATGAAACAACCTGGCTACCTATTGAACCACTGACAGGATGGGGAAAACAATGGGAAAAAGATGTCATTTGATAAATCATATTTTAAAAGATGTTGTTATTAGTGGATACTAGAGCCATTTTAGATTCGCAGCAAAAGTGCATGGAAGCTGTAAAGATTTCTCATATAACTTTGCTCACACAGGCATAGCTTTCCCCTTTATGAACATCCTGTACCTGAGTGGTATACTGGTTACAAAAAATGAATTTATCTTGACACACCATTATCACCAAAGTACATGGTTTATGTTAGAGATCACTCCTGGCAGTGTATGTTCTATGAGTCTGAATATATAAGGCCAGTATAATGACATATATTCACCATGGTAATATTGTTCAGAGTAGTTCACTACCCTAAAAATTTGTGCTCTGCATATTCATTCCCTCCTCCCAACAATCACTGATTTTTTTTTAACAGTTTCCATAGTTTTGTCTTTTCTAGAATGTTCTAGGGAATCAGACAGAATGTAGACTTTTTGGATTGTCTCCTTTCACTTAGCCAAATGCACTTAAGATTCCTCATTGTCTTATGACTTGGTAACTCATCTCCATTTAGAGCTGAATAATATTCCATTTTCTGGAAACACAAGAGTTTATCCACTCACCTACTGAAATACATCCCGGTTGCTTTCTAGTTTTTGTTATGAATAAAACTGCTGTAGGCTTTCAAGTGAACATAAGTTTTCAGCTCTTTACAGTAAATAACAAGGGACAAAATAATTGGTTTTTATGGTACGAGTATGTTTAGTTTTGTAAGAAATCACCAAATGGCTTCCAAAGAAGACGTACTGTTTTGCGCTTCCACTAAAAATCAGTGAGTTCTGTTGCTGCCCGTCCTCACCAGCATTTGTTGTTGTCAGCGTTCCAAATTTTGGCCATTATAATAGGCATGTGGTGGCATCTCACTGTTTTGGTTTGCATTTCCCTGGTGACATGTGGTGAGGAATATCTCTTCATGAGGTTATTTGTCATTTGTACACCTTCTTCAGTGAGGGGTCTGTTAAGGCCTTTGGCCCACATTTTAGTCAGCTTGTTTTCCATTTTAAAAGTTCTTCTGGTGTATTTTATCTGATATGTATTTTACACATATTTTCTTCAGTTCTGTGGCTTTGCTTTACATTTTCTTGACAGTGTCTCTCATAGACCATACGTTTTTAATTTTAATGGGGTCCACCCTATCAATTATGTCTTTCACTGATTATGCCTATGGTGTTACCTCTAAAAAAAATCACCAAACTTAAAGTCATCTAGATTTACCCCTATTTCCTTCTAAGTTATCATGTAGAAGCTTTACAATGGATCCATGATCAATTTTGAGTTAATTTTTTTGAAGAGTGCAAACTCTGTATAGATTCATTCTTTTGCTGTGGTTGTCGATTAGTTACAGCTCTATTTGTCAAAAACACTCTTTGTTGCACTGTGTTGCCTTTGTTCATTTCTAAACACTAGATGGCCATATTAATGTGCATCAGTCCCTGAGCTTCATGGTCTTTTCCACATATCAATTTGTCTGTTCTTTTGCCAATATCACACTGTTTTGATTACTGTAGCTTTATAGTAAGTCTCGATGTTGGGTAAGGTTAATCCCAACTTTGGTTTTCTCCTTCGTTATTATATAAGCTATTCTGGATATTTTGCCTCTACATATATTGCCTTTAAATGTAAAATGTAGAATCAGTGTGTCAATATCCACAAAATAATTCCCTGAGATTTTTATCGGAGTTGATTTGAATCTACAAGTCAAGTTGGAAAGAAGTGACATCTAAAAATATTGAGACTTCCTATCCAAAAAAACGGACATTCTCTCCATTTATTTAGCTCCTTTTTGTTTTTCTTTCATCTAAAACTTGCATGTTCCTCAAATAGATCTGAAATGATTTTTTAGATTACAACTATTTCATATACGGGGGATGATGTAACTTGTGTGATGTGTTTTTAATTTCAAATTCCACTTGATCATCACTGGTATAAAAAAGTGATTGACTTTTGTATCCTGCAGCCTTGCAATAATTACTTATTAGTCCCAGGAGTTTTTTTCTTCATTCTTTTAGGTTTTCTACATAGATGATTGTGTCATCTGTAAACAAAGATAGTTTCACTTTTTCCTTCCCAACGTGTATAACTTTTATTTCCTTTCCTTTTTTTAAAAATTCAGATTCAATTTATTAAACTTGAAATCTACACCCAAGTTTGTCAGAAAGCTTAAGCTCAACTTACAAATCTTGGTTTGTTTATAAATCAAGTACAGTTTGTATTAAAATCTTTAAAATATCTGCCTCCGCCTCTTGTTATTAATACTGTTTATAATTTTGACAGATTACACTTCACTAAATATTTCCCAAACATATATAAGATTTATTAAGTAATTTCTATTAAACTTTTTAAACCACCATCACAAATTCAATATATCAAAATTGTTCAAGCATTCCATGCACTAAACAAAGTAATACTGACTTTACAACACTAATGACAAATCTTCCTTAGGACATATATACTTTTACAAATCTATTCTAAACATACCAGTCACTGAATCAGATCCTTTTAAGCTTTTGAAACTCTTTGCAATCACATTTTCTTGAATATGTAAAATTTAAACTATATCCCATCAGTCTGAAACATTTTAAACTAAAAAAATATTTTTTTTATTATGTTAGCTAGGACGTTCATAGAGTCACACATTTTTTTTTACATTCTGTATGAGATTGAAAAGCAGTGGTGAGAGATGTCATGTTTGCCTTGTTTCTGTTTTTAGTCAGAAAACTTCAGGTTTCATCAATAAGTATGATGTTAGCTGTCATTTGTTTTTTAGATTTTTTTTAATCAAGTGGAGGAAGTTTTCTATTCCTCGTTTACTCACAGATTCTATCAGTGATGAGTGTTTGATTTTGTTACATGCTCTTTTCTGAGTCTGTTGATATGATTAAGTGATTTTTCTTTAAGCTGTTGAATTTATGGGTGGCATTAAACTGACTTTTTAGTGTTAAACTAGCTTTGCATACTTGGGCTAAATCATACTTGGTTAAGGGGCGGGCACCTGGGTGGCTCAGTAGATTGAATGCCTGAGTCTTGATTTTGGCTCAGGTCATGATCTCACAGTTGATGTGCTAACAGCATGGAGCCTGCTTGGGATTCTCTCTCTGTCTTTTTCTTTGTCTCTCTCTCCCTCTGCCCCTTCTCCACTTAGTTCCATGTGCATGCTCTCTCTCTTTAAAATAAATACACTTAAAAAATCGTATTTGGTTACGGTATACAACCCCTTTTGTACATTACTGGATTTGATATGCTAATATTTTGTGAAGGAGTTTTGCATCTAGAATAATGAGAAATAACAGTCTCTACTTTTCTGTTCCTGTAATGTTTGTCTGGTTTTGATATTAGGGTAATACTTATCTCATAAAGTGAGTTGGAAATTTTTCCCGCAGTTTTTATCTTTATGAAGAGATTGTAGAGAGTTGATATAATTTCTTTCTTAAATATGTGGTATAATTCACCAGAGAACCCATTTCAGTCTGGTTGTTTCTGCTTTGAATGCTTATGGATTATTGCTTCAATTTCTTTAATGCCATATATTCCTTTGGGAATTCTGACAAGCTGTGTCTTTCGAGGAACTCGTCTACTTGTTATCAGTTTTGTGAGCATCGAGTTGTTCATAAGAATAATTCTTTATTACCCTGTCAGTGTTGATGGCATATGTTATGATATCCCTCTTTCATTTTGGATAGTTGTAGATTTTGTCCTCTGTTTTTACGTAGTTAGACTTGCAGGAGGCTTATTGATTTTATGGATATTTTCAGAGACAGATTTTGTTTCCATTTACTTTCACAATTGGTACCCTGTTATCAATTTCATTGATTTCTATCTTAATTTTTATTATTTATTTTCTCCTGTTTCATTTGGATTTATTTTATAAAATCTCCTTAGAAGTTTAGATGACTGATTTTAGATCTTTCTTATTTCTAATATATGTATTCAATGATATAAGTTTTTTTTCTAAACACTGCTTTTGTTGAATCTCCCAAGTTTGGTTAACTTGTGTTTTCATTTTATTTAGTTTAAGATATTGTAAAATTTCTCTTGAGATTTCTTCTTGGATCCATATATTATTTAGAAGTGTACTATTTAATCTTCAAATAATTTGAGACTTTCCAGCTATATGTTGATTATTTTTAGTTTAATTCTATTGTGGCTTGACAGCAGTAATTTTATGATTTCCATCCTTTTAAATTTGTTAAGGTGTGTTTTATGGTCCAGAATGTGGTCTATCTTGGTGAATAGTCAATGGAACTTGAGAAGAAATGTGTATTCTACTGCTATGGATGAAGTCGTCTACAGGTGTTCATTTAATCTGGTTGATTCACGGTGTTGTAGAATTGAACTCTTTCCTTACTAACCTTCTGCCTGCTGAATCTGTCCATTTCTTACAAAGGGGTGCCAGTATTCAAGTACCATGATGGTTTTATATATTTCTCCTTGCAGTTCTATCAGTTTTTGTCTTGTGCATATTGGCACCATGTTATTATCTGCATACATGTTAAGAATTGTTAATCCTTCTTGAAGAACGGACACATTTATCATTATGTAGTGCTGTTCTTTACCCTGATCATTTGACTTGCTTTGAAGTCTGCTCTGCTTGTTATTAACATGGCTACTCCAACTTTCTTTTGATTAGTGTTATCGTGATATATCTTCTCCATCCATTTACTTTTAATTGCTGTGTTTCCTTATTTATAAAATGAGTCTACTGAAAACAGTATATGGTTTTGTTTTGTGTTTTGCTTCACTATGACAATCTCTGATTTTTAAATAATACATTTAGGCATTGACATTCAAAATGATGACCAATAAGGTTGGATTAGCGTCTACCACATTTGTTACTTTTGTTTATTTATTGCCATTACCACTGATTTTTGTTCCTATTTTTGTCCTCTGCTTTTTTCTACCTTTCGCGGTATTTGTGGTACTAATTGAGCATTTTATATCATTCCAGTTTCCTTGCTTTGTATCATTTATACTACTTTTTGTTTATTAACTTTTTTTAGTGCCTGACCTAGAGCTGCAATACAGATTACAAGTCTATGTCCAGTTACAAGTAACACTAAACTCCTTCCTCATAACAACATCGTCCTAACTTCTCCCTCTTCTCTCGCATTGTTGCTGTCATTCATTTCACTTCCACAGAAGCGTGGATAAGAATAAAATATTTTTACATGGCAAAGAATTCTTTCTACTACTTAATTTTCTCTTAGCACTTTAAGTATTTCACGTCATTCTCTTCTTACTTACCTGATTTCTGAGGAGAATTCAGGTGTTATTCTTATTTCTGCTCCTCTGTAGGGAAATTGTTTTTCCCTCTAGTTTCTTGCAGGTGTTTTGCTTTCTCTCTAATTTTTGTTGTTTTAAAGTCACATGCCCAGATATAGTTTTCATTTGTTTGTTTTTATCTTTTTTTTTTTTAAGCAGGAGATGAGGGCACTGTTACTAACAGTGTGGTGCTTCCTGAGATTCCTGGATCTGTGGTTTGGTGCCTGACCTTAATTTGGGAAAATTCTAAGTAACCATTGTTTCAAGTAGTTCCGTTCCATTCTTTCTTTTCCTTCTGGTATTTCCATTATGCATATGTATGTATGTATATAAAATGCCTTTTGTAGTTGTCTGGAAGTTTTTTGATATTCTTTTCTGTTTTTTATTCCCAATCTTCTTTTTCCTTTGCTTTTCTTTTTTGGAAGTCTCTACTGAGATATCTTCAGGGTTAGAGATTCTTTCCTTAGCTGTGTCCTAATAAGCCCATCAAAGGCATAGTTCATGTCTGTTCCAGTATTTTTGATCTCTAGTGTTTCTTTTTCTTTTTGTTTTTGTTTTGTGCTTGTTTGTTTGTTTTTCTGTGGGACTTTCAGTCTTTTCTTACAGGCCCATCTGTTCTTATACATTGTCCCCTTTATCTGTAGAGCCCTCTGTATATTTATTAAAGTTGTTTTAAATTTCCAGTCTGATGACTCTAAAATCCCTGTCACAGTGGAGTTCGGTTCTGATGCATTCTCTGTCTCTTCAAGCTGTTTTCTGTATTTCCTTCTGTATATCTTTTCATTTTTAATTGCTAGCCAGACATGATGTGCCAGATAAAAGGAACAGCTCTAAATAGGTTGTCAACAATACGTCAGGTGTGAAGAGGTTCTACAGCAGAATGATTAGATCTCAATCTTTTAATTAATCTTTGCTTCTGGATGTGATTCCCACCTGCATCTCAGGCCCCCACCCTAAACTTTATATAGAACAGGAAGGCCGAAGGAGGCTAAACCTGGGTGTCTCCCTTCCTCCAGCCCAGGTAAGCTGTGATAAAGGCCCAGCAGGTTAATCTCTGATTAAATATTACTCTTCAAGGCAGAAATTGTTAAAAACAGAAATACAGGATGCTCTGCCATATTTCAAAATGGTAACTTTTTCTCTCCCCCTCTTGAAAACATATGAGATTTTCTCAGATAAAACTGAAATTATTTCAAAATTTCTAAGGTAAATGGGAAAAGTAGTACAAAAATTGTGCGTGCCCTTGAATTAGATGAGTCAATAGAGTTAACATCTCACCCCGCGTGTTCTCGTTTCTTGGTTCCCGCTGTTCCTCTCCCAAGTCTCCCTGTCTTTCTCTCATACACATGCACATTTCCCTCTACATCATCTTGGCCTATCATTGTGAATTATACCCTTAGCAAGACAAAAATACTCCTTATATTTTACTTTTTTTTTTTTTTACTGTGAAATCTATCTTGTCAGCTACCAAGTTTGTGACTCACGTTCTCGTTATATTTGTATTTGCCTGGCATCTTTGCCTACATTTGTATTTTAATCTCCCTGTCTTTGTCTTTGTATCTTTTAAATACAGAATGGAGTTGGGTTTTGCTTTGTTGACTGGAAGGTTGGGGGAAAGAAGTTTGTTTGAGTCCATTTGTCTTCCTGATATACTTAATCAGTTCAGTATGTTGTGCTAAGGCATATTCACGTCTCTTACATACACAGAGTCTGGTATTCTGTAAATCCTCTCTATTATTTCATTTTCTTTCTCTTTCATTTTAAATCTTTTTTTTTGCATTAAGAAGCTTTAAAAATTTTTTGTTCTAATGCTTACTCGTATATTAATATCAACATATGTATATAATTTTCTTAGTACTCTCTGGTCTGGTTTATTATTTTTCTCTACAAAGAGCGCTATTTGAACGTGTTGTAATCTCTCCCTACCCCATCCTTCTCCCTCATAATCCAACCTGAAGGAATACCCTTTTATTCTTTACATATTTACAAGACAAGGATTAAGCCAATTCTATTTTTCAGTTGCTTCCTCTGTCTCTGAAAATATAATTATGACGTGCTATATTCTGTCCCATCATTTCGTTGTGACCCACGGGCAAGCATAGCAGTGCTCACCCTTAGTCCTCTTGTCAATATCCTCCTGCCATTGTGTTTATCCGAAGCTTTTTCCCGACGAGAGTCCTCAAGAAGTGCTCACGGAACGCTTCCCTGGGCTCTTAGGCTTACGACTCTTTTATGTTCAAGTCAGTTTGGTTCAATATCATGTCCTTAGCTCACATTTTCTTTTCATAAGAATCTTAAATAATGTTACTTCACTTTCTTCTAGCAGAAAGTGTGGTGGTTGGGGTGCCTGGGTGGCTCAGTCGGCTGAGTATCTGACTTTGGCTCAGGTCATGATCTCACAGCCCACAACCCATGGGTTCAAGTCCTGCTTCCAGGTCTGTGCTGCCAGCTCAGAGCCTGGAGTCTGCTTCACATCTGTCTCCTTCTCTCTCTGTCTGCCCCTCCCTTGCTCAAGCTCTGTCTCTCTCTCCAAAATAAATACACAGTAAAAAGGAAATGTGGTGATTCCAATAATAATCCCAAGGCAGTATTATCTTCTTTCCTTTATACTTGACAAGCTCAATTTTTTCTTAGGTGATGAAATGATTCTTAAAAATCTACTTATGTTAAACTCTAGCATCTTTCTAAGACATGTTTTGATGTTGGTCATTGAGATGTAATTTTCTGAAATTTCAGGTTATTTAAATTTCAAATATTTATATTTTTATTTTTTTAGGAAAACATACATACTATGCATACATAAAATTTCATTCATTTGCTTTACTTTTCTTCTGTGTAGAGTCTTGCCTTATGTGTGTTAGATTTTTTATTCTTTCTTCAATATGTTACTTTTTAATATTCTAAAATTTTCCTTTATTTCATTTTTTGAAGAAATTTTGGTTGAAACGGAACATACATTAAAATTGATATAATAAAGATGACAGTTAAGTGAATTGAACATACTCATGTAAACAGTAGTTGGATAAGAAGTGGAAAGTTATCAAAACCCCACCAGCCCCATATATCTTCATTTAATTGCTAACATCAGGAAAGGCAACGGCCATCTTGACTTTAACATCTTACGTGCATTAACATTTTATGTAAAGGATAACTACGGTGTGTGCTTTTTTTGTGTCTGGCCTGACTCACTCCATGTTACCCATGTTGCTAGGTATGATTGTTCATTAAATGTCTTTTATATATTGTAGTCCACTGAATTAACATGTCATGATTTGTATTTATTGTACAGCTAAACAAAATTCAGGCTCTTTTAAGTTCTTACAATTATGAATAGTTCTGCTATGGCTGTGAAGGTACCTGTCTTTCAGTGAACATACGTAAGCATACTCGGTACACACTCCTTTGCAGTCGCTGTGTCTTAGAGTATGGGTATGGCCGGCTTTGGTAGCTACAGCCTGTCCACCTGTGCTATATGGCGTATGTAATTATTCTTCATTCATGCAAACAATTAAGATTGGGCACTTTGTTTTTATCTATCTGTCTGTGTCAGCACTGCATTGCATATTTTTCTTTTTGTTTTCCTGTGCCTTTTTTTATTAAAAAAAAAAGTTTCCAACCTTTATTTCTCTAAAGACATTTTCTGATGGTTTTCCACTGCTTTTTTTCTTACTTAATTTCACTTCTACAAAACATGTTTCGGTTTTATTCTTTCCTGATTTATCATTTGGTTTCTCAGCTTTCCTCATTATGTTTTATTTCATTATTTTTCCTCAATAGTGTTATTCTCTTCCTGGTTTTCTTTTTCTTATAGTAACTCTGTGTGTAGTTCAACTTTGATTTGTTTCCTATTCTTAATTTTTTATAAGACGTTCATTTTTCACCCTGAACTTTTAGGAGGGAGATTACATAACTTTTGCCCTTCTAAGTTTGTAACTTTAGCAATTCTTCCAACGCCTTGTGTGTTTTTCAGGAAGAATTTCATGCCGTCCTGGGTCTGCCCTTTTATCACACTTTTTTTCCCCATAATATTTTATTGTCAAATTTGTTTCCATACAACACCCAGTGCTCTTCCCCACAAGTGCCCTCCACCATCACCACCACCTCTTTTCCTCCCTCCCCCTTCCCCCTCAACTCTCAGTTCATTTTCAGCATTCAATAGTCTCTCAAGTTTTGTATCCCTCTCTCTCCCCAACTCTCTCTCCCTCCTCCGCTCCCCCTGGTTCTCCATTAGGCCTCTCCTGTTTTTCTGCTAGACCTATGAGTGCAAACATATGGTTTCTGTCCTTCTCTGCCTGGCTCACTTCACTCAGCATGACACCCTCAAGGTCCATCCACTTTTCTACAAAAGGCCATATGTCATTCTTTCTCATTGCCATGTAGTACTCCATCGTGAAAATATACCACAATCTTCTTGATCCATTCGTCAGGTGATGGACATTTGGGCTCCTTCCATGTTTTGGCTATTGTTGACATTGCTGCTATGAACATTGGGGTACATGTGCTCCTATGCATCAGCATTTCTGTCTCTCTTGGGTAGATCCCCAGCAGTACTATTGCTGGGTCATAGGGGAGTTCTATCGATAGTTTTTTGAGGAACCTCCACACTGTTTTCCAGAGTGGATGTACCAGTTTACATTGCCACCAACAGTGTAAGAGGGTGCCCGTGTCTCCACACCCTCATCAGCATCTATAGTCTCTTGATTTGTTCATTTTAGCCACTCTGACTGGCATGAGGTGGTATCTCAGTGTGGTTTTGATTTGCGTTTCCCTGATGATGAGTGCATTTTATCCCACTTCTTGATGTGCCTCCTTTTTCTTTGCCACTATGCTCTCAGCCCTTCCAGTGAGGAATATACCTCCAGAGGTTTCTCCTCAGTCCAGGGCTCTGTCCTGGAAGGGGCTTCGGCTGAGCAGTTTCAAGTGCTGAAGGGATTGACTGTGCCAGACCCTACAGACTTCATCAGAAACTCCCTTCTTCTCACCGATTAACTGTGGAGAACAGAAAATCCTCCAAGCCTCAGCTACTTTCCTCAAATGAGCCTGCACTGCTCTCCGGGGAGTCCCTGAGAGCAATAGGTTTTTCTCTTTTCTGTTCTTTCGTATCCGCCAGAGGTTGGTTTGTTTCCCTCTACTTCCTTCCACACAGATAACAGTGCAGGTTGGATGATAATGGTTCCTGGGTTCTTTCTCCACCACCAAACAGTTTGGGGTATGTGAGGCACCTCATCTCTCTTGTGTTGTCATTGCTGTAGATATTATTTATCTACTGATATGTTAATATGTTAATGTTATTATTAATGTGTGTATATCAGTCACTTTGTGTGTTTTGGGGAGAATTTAAGAAGATCCAAAAGTTGTATTGGCACTACCTCTGTCTTCCTTCTGTTTTCTTTAAGATTTATAAAATTCCGAGTTCTATGTCACAAGCTGGATAGAATACACTCGTGTTAACTTCATTTTTCTTTAATCTTTCACATGTTTATACCTACTCATTCATTCATATTAAATACCTAAAAAAAGTTGCTATCACTTTATAACTGTCCACAAATATTAGATATATTTTAGCAATTGACTATTAAAGTTATAAGTGTTATTTAGATCTTTTTGTTCTTGGTAATTTCTTGCTTTTATTTTCTTAGCAAATGTATTCCTGAGCAACAGAATAAAAGACATAGTGATTTTTTTTTCTTAAAAAATGCTTCTATTCATACACCAGATTTTGTCTATTATCATCAGGAAGCTACAGTTTTGATCTGCACATCAAAGATGACTTGAAATAACTTTTTCAAAAGAAAGCAAATGTATCTTTATGAATTCTTGGCATTTATAGTCATCTGGAAAGAACTAATAAAAATATTTTTCTAAAGCTTTCTGATGGTGTTAATGGCCCTTTACTGAGTTTAATCAAGCTTAAAGTTCAAGAGATGAACCACATACTTTCAGCTATTGTTATATATTTTAAAGAGCATCTTGGCTTAAATTTCTTTTGAAACCAGTGTCATTTCCCAAACCAAAATTTCATGATTAGAAGTCAGCTGTGTATTTACTTTTGTCTCTGATTTTGTTTTAACTTTTAAATATTAAATAGGCTATGCCTTTTAATCTTTTGAAGGAAAAAGTATGATTATTTAAAAAGAAAAATCCAGTGGTTTTGATATCTTCCCCTACATTATTTGATGCAAAACTACTGCTGGCAAACAAATGGATTTGGACACTGATCTTTATGGCACTGCATTCGAATTTCAATAGGATGAGTGGGAAATTTGACATGCAGCCTAGTTCATTCCTTTAGGAAAGATTGATCATACCTGTCTTAGGTTATGTGATTTGAGAACCTACACAAGGGGCAGGTGTCTGAGTTGTCTGAGTTGTTGGCTTGAATGTGCCACTGGTTCAA
Source organism: Helogale parvula (assembly GCA_004023845.1). NCBI lineage: Eukaryota > Metazoa > Chordata > Mammalia > Carnivora > Herpestidae > Helogale > Helogale parvula. The sequence continues at coordinate 416,586 of PJEM01000228.1, forward strand.
CGATGGCCGACTCAAACACCTGGAAGAGGAAGTAGAGAGGTAAGGCAAACGTCTACCTCATTTAGCTCTAATCATTTCTCTTCCAAAACACCTTTACTCCTTAGAGGAAAAATATTTTAATACTTAGGATGATAGTAAAATGTTTTCCACTTCAATACCTTGCATAAATTCACAATCCACAAACGCCGTTGGCCAGTAACCAAGAAATATTGAATTGAGACAATTCACTGGAAAACATAATTTTTGTTATTTCTGTCATATTGATATTAAAAGTGATAAGACAATTTCTACATTTGTAAAAATAAGCAAACAAACATCTATTTTATTTAATGCATATTAATAAACGTCACTGTCCTTTTGTGCATATCCATTGGCAGATGCAGTAACTCAAAGATACACTTAAACTTGTAGTTCCAGATGAATGTAGTCTTTCAAACTGGTCACCTTGGAAATGAGTTACTTACTATAGCAGTGTTTGCTATAGCAGCACCACAATTGCTCAAGATAGCTGTTCTGTTTTGTTTGTTTTTTGAACTTGTTACTTAGCTTATGCTCTAGTGTTATTAAATAGAATGGATATTATGAATATGATTGAATACATAAAATTTCAATTTCAAAGGGTAGAGGTTTGACATGGCCACTAAGAGTTGCAGGAATGCATTCTAAAAGCAGTTTTAAGAGTAGAATTCCAGAGTCTTAAAGAAAAATGGCCGTTATATTTAAGTACTGTCTGACATTGAGTGTATAAACGTATACTTGTTGAGTAATTTGTTTATCGAGATAAAGGTATGAATATGACTATAAAACATGCTTACCCATGTGTAAGGAATATGTGTATATAAGCTGTATATTTCACATATGTATATGACACATATATTTCATATATATGAATATACGTGTAATTAAATCATAGACTGTCATAGCCAACAAAGGTCCTCTAATCTGTATCAATTCTCAATCGCTATTGCCTTTAAACAAAAATTCAGAAAGTTTTATTTCCAGATTTCACAGCAACTTAAGGCAAGAGCCAAAAGTATGTCCTAACTTCTGATTCGTTTATTTCACTTAAGAAGCATGCTTCTTAAGAAAAAATTTTATGAATTTTTATATGAATTCAAAAATTACTGCCTAACTTTTGTTTTTTGAAAACGTATTTCTTTGATTTTATAATTTAATGACTAAAATTGTGTTCTATCTTTGTATTCCCTGTCCCCCCATATCCCCCCCCCCCAATTCATCTACCATGGCTAGGAGGTCTGGCTCTAGCCAGCCTGAGTAATTGCACACCTCTCGCAGCATTTATATAAGGGACTGCAGGACCCCTGAGGAGCCATTTTAGTAAAGGTTATGCTCCATTGTAATCATCAAAATGCTTGCTGATTAACCTCTAAAGTCACATTGTAAATGCAGATCCAAAGTGCTTCTATAGTCATGTTTTGATGTGGTTTGTATTTATATGTGACATTTGACTGAAAGCAAAATTAGCCTTTTATTAACATAAGGACTTCCAATAGTTACACTGTAGGTAGGTTGTGTGTCTAGAGTTAAATATATATATGTATGTATACATTATATATGTGTGTGTGTATATATATATAAATATAACATGAGTGCAAATACAAATAATTTTGATCCATGATATTTGAAATTATAGAAATACGTTTTCACCTTCAACTGGGTCAATTTTCACCTACTACAATTTCCACTTACAACTATTTTCACCTACAGCTGGGTCAATTATCTCTCCCAATCTCTCTCTCTCTCTCTCTCTCTCTCTCTCTCCACACACACACACACACACACACACACACACACACACACAAACATTGCACCTTATAAATAATACATTAAAAAATAAATTGGAGTTAGAAAAACATATAGCTTAAGATTATTCTCAAAAACATTCTATAGAAATGCATGAAAATACATTTTGTAAAGTTTGACTTACCCAAAGTAGTGTGAAGTAGTTGGTAAGTTTTCAAGGTAACCAAACTCTAGTCTATGCACTAGACTCATCTAGTTCAATTGTTTGACATTTATGCATTATCTGAACTCCTGGGATCACCACTGGAGTCTTAAATACCCCCATCAATGGAGAAGGTTGGAAGAGCAGATCTTTTTAATGACAGTAAATGAGTTATGCATATGTGATTTGGAAATATGTTCTATGACTAAGTTGAGAGTATTTTTTTCTTTCTTTAAAATAGACTGCAATCTAGCTGTATGACGATGGGTAAGTTACTCACGTACCCTGAGTTTCGCTATGATATTTAATATTTATATCTTCAAAGTGTAAACGTTTGATTAAGTAATAACTCCAAAGTTATTAATAAGAATATAATATATCATTTATGTGAGTGTAAAAACATACCAAGAAATATTTTTCAGTTCCTACCCACGTTCTCTGTTCAAATCCTCCCTAGACCTGTTTCCAAAAAGGCAAATGTTTAGTTATGATCCTAAAATAATAGAATTAGGTGCCCTCACCCAGAGATAGCTTATTCTCTAATAACTCAATTTAAATTCATCCTTTTATTTCTAAATAAGGCAAATTTAATCAGTTGAAAAATATTAAAATTTGGTGTAAAATATCTAAAACTTACAGAAAAAATGGAACATGTTTATAAGTCTATATCAGATTTCAAAAATATGTGAGCACCACCGTAAAATTAGAAATTAGAGTTAAAGTAAAGGCAGCACTTGTACTGTCTCAGGCAAAGAAGAAAATGTGGACTGAAGGAATCTTCCACTAGCCAACCAAGGCTTTGGATTAAAAAAGTACTATGATTGTGGAAAAATTTAAGTATATACAAAAATGCAGAAAATAGTATAATAAACACATACGTCTCACTGAACCTCTAAATAACAAAATATGTGTTATCTTCACCTTTTCTCAGCTCCCCATACTCTTACCTTTTGCAACAAAGCACCGATGACATAGGATTTCTTCTCTAAATTTTTTCACCAGCTTTATGTGAAATAGAAGGGCTTTTAAAACACATATAATCAAATATAATTACCTTACCAGAAATAACAGTATTAGTCAGTCAGCTTTCAAATTTGAAGAGTTTGAAATGAATAATTATGTATTAATTAAGGCTTCTATAAGAGAATGCTCAAGGAACCTTAGTGAGGGAGTCCACTTGGGAAACTGCATACAGTAAAGGAAAACATCTAGGTAGTTTGTTTATTATACTTGGTGACTGGGAGAAAATAGTCTCTAATACTCACAGCTCTACCTCTGCCATTATATGGCTTTGGGATTCGAATTTATAAGTACTGTATGATGTAAGAAGGAGCAGTCAACAATATGAACATTTAGAATCATTACCACACTGAAAATACTGCTAGCGGTTTCCACTTTTGACTGAGGACACACGATTCCCATAGATATAACCACCAACACATGAGTTCACAATCTGAATTGCAAAACACACAAGGAAGCTTCCAAGATAGTGATCTTGGAATGATCTTGTGAATGTCAGAAAATACAGTAAGCAACATAATGCAAATCTAAGGTGTTTACATAATATGATTATCAGATGCAGAATCTAAAATCAGTACTTATAAGTGATTAAAAAGAGGATTAAAAAATACAAGTTACTATAAAACTATATATCAGTAAGACTTAGAATTGAAATACATAGAAATCCAAAAAATGAAACATATAACCATTGTAATTAAGACCTCAATATGTATGGTAAATAACATAAAATATAGATGTTACAGTAATAAGGGGTAATAGAAACTTGGAGTATAAAACTGAACAATTATGCTATGATTTAAGATGGAAAATGTGACACAGGACTTCAGAGAGATAATCATGGAAAAATGTGCCTGTTACATATCATATAAAGATTCCAAAGTGAAGAGAGAGAAGATGTTTATTTGAAGGCATGGGTATAGTTGGAGTTTTAAGGGATTCCTCAATAAATGACAGTGTTCTTTTCAGTCTCCCCTGAAAAAGTTTATAATATAATTATGTAAGTAAAATATCACTTTTATTTTTGTAGAGAATATTTTGACTAATGCCCTCTAGTGTGAGAAACAAACTTGTGAGTGAGACTTTAGAATTGGGCAGAAATACCGATGCATCAACAGTCAGTGTCTTACTGCATAATACTGTGAGGTAAAACTTGCAGGTTAACAAAACAACGGAAAGAAACTTTCCAAAAGAACACTGTCATTAATGATCATGTCATGGTCAGGTAGCCTTAAATGTACTTGTCATGTAACTAAGTCATTCCACATCGTCTGAGGCCAAGGAAATTACACATGAAGAGATACACAATGTTATAAAGGCTGAGGTTATTCCATATTTTTAAAAATTCAGATGATAAGAGACAAGGGTAAATAATCTTACAGAATTTATTAAAGACTGGATAAAACTCCCAGCAAGATAAACAGATGCAAACCCACACGAAGACATGTTGGGGTGAAATTACAAAACTTCAGAAGCAAAAATACTATCTGAAAAACAGACAGAGGGGGAAAAGCAAATTACATAAATAAAAAACCCCAAATATTAGAATAATAGTAGATTTCTCAGTATCCAAATTGGAACCCAGAACTCAATGACATAATAATCATAAGTATTTGAGATAAAATAGTTACCAGCCTATACTTTTACAGTTATCTAAACTACTATTCAAAAAAATAAAGGCATGATAAAATTTTTTTCAGACAGTATACTTGGGAGTGTTTACCTCTTATACAGTACTATTACAGACTTTTTAAAAGACTGATTCTTTATGTATAGAATAATGTATAGAAACATTGAACATTAAAATAAAAGACTGAGATGCAATAATGAATTATGTCTAAGGACATAGAGAAATTTGTGAGTAAATGTAAAATTGTCTGACTGAAACCATAGTGATATAATTTATCACATAATATGTAACAAAAATATGTAACATATTAAAATGATACGTAGCTAAAAATGTCATGAAGCCATTAAACATAAGGTAGGACACGGTCAGTCAGGGAAATAGGGCTCACTTGCATGGAAATATGTTAGCAGAAATGAAAAAAAATTAAAATAAAGCATGAATTGAAAGAACAATAGAGAGAAAAAATTCAATTATCAATAAAACAACAGAAAAAGGGGCACCTGGGTGGCTTAGTTAGTTAAGTGTCTAACTTAGTTCTAGTCATGATACCTTGCTGTTAGTGAATTCGAGCCCCATGTCGGGCTCCGTGCTGACACTCAGAGACTGGAACCTGCTGTAGATTCTGGGTCTCCTTCTCTCTTTGCCCCTCCCCTGCTCTCTCTCAAAATAAATATTTTTTAAAAAAAGATGGAAAGAAGAAAGAAAGAAATTTAACTTAGGTAAAGAGAAAAGAAATTCTTGAATAAACCAAAAAGAGGCAGGAAAGGAGCGATAATAACAACAACAAATGCTAAACAAATACTCAACGTGAATTGGAACCAAATAGTGTAGTATCTAATATTAAATGTGAACGGGTTAAATGTGTTAGTACGAAGACCGCCATCTTATGTAGAGCAATGTAGTGACTCAGTGTATTGCTTATAAAGATCTTTGTCCCCCAATTAATTGGGAAACTAGAAATTTTAAAAAGGAACAACCAATGTCTATAATTAAACAAAATTAGCATTGACATTGATAAGATTTTGTCATAGTTTCCCACAAATAATTCCCTACAGGTACATTAGTGATAGTAATATACTTTTTCACAACAAAATATGTTTCTAGATTTTTTTTTGTTATTCATGAAAAAATAGTTTTGGAACAATTTTTTTTTTTTTTTTGTGAAAGTAACCATGCAAAATGTAGTAAGACACAGGGAAAGATAAAAATATTCTAAATTATTTCTTGCACTTAGGTATTTCTTTTTTAGTATATTTTATTTATATTTGTCATATTAATTTCTAGTCTGTTTTTTATTTAATCTGCATTGATCCAGTGAAATTTAATCAGTTTAATTTGACTACATTAAAACTATTTGTAGGACTGCCATGTCTGCCATCTATCATATCTGATTTGGAAGCTATTTTCTATCTCCTATATCTCCACTTACCATAGAAGATATGGAATCTAATTATAATTATTGTGCTCAAGTCCTTGTGTTAATTCTTATATCCATGTCAGTTCTACGTCAGTTTAGATCCATTTCTTATTTCCTAATGATGAGCTGAATTGTCCTCCTTCTTTGAACGGCTAGTCATTTTTTATTGAACTTTAGACATGAATTGTACTTTACTGTGTGGTACGTGCGTTCTCTATTTCTATAAATATGACTACGCTCTATTTTGGAATGTAATTATTTAGAAGGAGTTTGATCCTTTTGGATTTTTCTGTAAGGTTTGTTTAGGCTAGACTAGAACATTGTTCAGACAAGTACTAATTATACCTCAGTGTTGAGTCATGCTCCTTCCAAATAGTTTACCCAGTGTTCATGTAGTCTGGGTGAGGGGAGAACCACTTTTCTTAGCCAGTGGGAGGATGGAGTACTATTTAATCCAATCTTCTGAGGTGTTTTGTTCCTGGCCTTGTGGAATTTCTTAACATGCATATTCCTGTCCTGTGGCCTGGAAACTCTCAGGAAGTCACCTGGAGCAGTCATAAGGGTCACTTCATTTTTTCCCATTACTACGGATCACCGATTTTATTACTTGATGTCTATTTGGAAAACATTGTTTCATGTATTTATTTTCCATTGTTTCATCAAAGAGGGTAAAATCCTCTCTCTGCATCTTATCTTGGCCAGCAGCCTAAATCACGATTAGTCTGAACAGCTAATTTTTATATTATGACTAGTTCAATGATATGACAACGCTAATGTAAATGAGTCATATTTATTACACCATACTTTAATTTAAGGTGACGTAATTGTTATGCAAAAGAGAATCAATGTAAGGGTAATTGGGCAATAAAATCTATAAAACTCTATCACGTTTAGTTTTAGAAGATGATGTAAAGGAAAGACTTAAAAACGGGTATCAAGGTCATGGGAGTGTCAGGACGAGATGACCAGCAGTGGAAGATATTGAGTGCATTGTTAGGCATAGCTCATATCACATGACAAAGCAGAGTCGATTTGAAGAAAACACAAGGGGGAAAAGATGGGGCTCCAAATCACCTGAGGGAGTTTAGAAGACTTTGTGATTTTCTGAAAGTGCCTTATAGTGTCTACATCATGCTTTGTCTTGTGTTATTTTATCATTCTGGAATGATCTATGGCCTGTGTCCCATTATTCTGTGTCAAATTCTATACAAATTCAAATGTCACTTGTTTAATAAAAATGCTTATAATCTAATACAAGATAATTACATCCATCTCTGCATTTGGCTTATGTCTTATACATCAGTACTTTAAATTTATCTTCTATTGTAGGCACTGGTGAATACTGCCTACTGCATAGTTATTACTTTGAGAGGTAGATTGCGCATTAGATTTTTTTCATCCCACATGGTAGCGGTTTTAACTATAATATTTTTATAAAGAGATTACTTTTAATTCACTGATTGTGCAGTGTTTATTAAAAGATTGATTAATAAAAATTTAAACATTAAAGATTGTGAATGACTTACCTCATGTAAAAAGTGAGTTGAAAAAGATTCAACTTTAATGTTATTGTAATATTTCTTTATGTACATTATTTTTTTAAAAATTAGTTCATTTTTTAAAAATTTAAAAAAATTAAAATAGTTTATTGTCAAATTGGTTTCCATATAACACCCAGTGGGGTGCCTCAAGATTCTTTCATTCATCTGTATCTGTGGTTAAAATCACATTTTTGCACTGATTTTTCTTAAAATTTACTACAGAAGTTCTGTTAAGAATGCTTTTGCTGCATAAATAAACACTTCATTTATTTAAAAAAAATTTAGTTCATTTATTTATTTTTGAGAGACAGAGAGAGAGAGAGAGAGTGTGTGTGTGTGTGTGTGTGTGCGCGCGCGCGTGCGCTCATGCGGCCAGGGGTGGGGCCCAGAGAGAGGTGAGAGAGAGTGAATCCCAAGCAGGCTTTGCACAGCCAGCACTGAGCCCCGATGTGGGGTGTAAACTCACAAACTGGAAGTCTGTGACCTGCGCCGGAAGCTTAACCGACTGGGCCACCCCAGTGCCCCAGTGTCCATTGTTTGTGATAAATAAAAGGTGAGATCAGGGGACTGGGTTGTGTTCATCACTGAGGGATGCGAGTTTGGCTTCCATTTGTTATATATGCGATGCAGGCAGAGTGCAGTGCAATCCAGCTTCATTGCCCATGTATGACCTATAGCGGGAAATTCCATTGCTTTTCAGGAGCTAATAGGAGATACATTACAAGTTGAAATAAATGATTATAATATTTTTTCTTACTTCACAAATACCTTAATATCATTCAAACTCTTTATGTTTTTAATTCCCCACAAATTATATTGTAAATAGTAAAACAAATAAAAAATAAATGAATGAACTGTACTATGCAACATTATTAGCAAATTGTCTAGGGGCAATAAAAATCACACTTAAGATATAGTAAACTAATATTGTAGGCAGTGAAAACAATGCAACAGAAAATTGTTGAATTTTGGATGGAAAATGTAGATTGCTTTAGGAAACAAAGCCCAAAACCTGTAGCATTGGACTGAAATGTGGACTAGACTGCCAGAGGCCAGTTCCAGCAGGTCCAGGGCTCCCTGAAGGGTAGACAGGGCTGGTGAAAGGGGGAGGGAATCAGAGAACCACGAGTTTCTTACTGGTCACCGGGCAGGCATTTCTGCACTGACCTGAAAGCCAGCTTTGTTTATGGAAAAAAATGTATGGGGCACAGCACAGAAGTGGCATTTTGCCTTAGACAATGATTTCTGATGACAGATTTCTTTGGCATGTAAAAATTTCCCAGAACATAGATTAGTGGAAGACTCATGCATAATCTTTATCAATAGTGATTTATGTAGGTGACTTAGATGCTTATCGAATGGGGAAGAAAGGGATCTTCAGCATTCAAATACAAGACAATGTTTTTAGCACAGCAAAGCAAATGTTAGTTCTCTGTGCACAGGGGTGCATAGCCTGTTTTCCTGAGGGGAAGAAAAACAGGTTTCTGAGGAAATGTAATATTTGCTCCCATAATCACAAAAGAAGAAATTCCTCTAATAAGTTCCCTCACAAGGTGCAGTCAGCATATTTTAGGATAAGGTGACAAGTCACTCCCATATCAATCAGAAGGTGCCTTCAGGTCAGTCCTCAAAAAATCATTGAGTGGGGGGTAGACATCAGTCAGCATCTGACTGCGGGAGGCCTCGCAAACCTGCTTTACCTCACAAGCAGTTTACTCAACCCAGTGAGTTCAGAAATGGCTTCCAACACTAGACAGAATTATGTTCATGTAGTCATGCCAAGATTTTTTTTTTCTCTTGGACAGGGAAAATAGATGTATTTCATAGCCAACTTTCATTCAAAATCACCAAAAGAGGGAAAAAAAAAACAAGAAAAAAAACCCCACAACAATAATACTGAGCATCTCAAACCATTAAAGCCTTGCTCTTTTTGTCCACGTCATTAACATCTGTCTCACAATTCAGCTCAACAGTCTCAGGAGTAAACTGAAAATATACTGGTGACAAGCATATTTCTTTCTACCTTTTGAATTTTAGTTGAATAAGTACTACCAAGAAATTCAGATAAGTGAAAATTAGTGAGAAGAAATCATTCGAAGGAAATAGTATTACTCCAATGCTATCCCCAATTTCTTTCTATTTATATCACAACTCAGTTGGTTTTCAAGGAACCAAATTTGAAAATCATACTTTTTCCTTCAGATTTCAGGTTTCATGGTATACCTTACCTTATTTCACTGTGTTTCAGATTGTTTTCAGTCTTCTTTTCTCTTAGTCTTATAATTGCAAGTAATCAATTTTAAATACGTATCTAGTAGAATAGTGCTTATATCTATATTCTAGTTCCATATTATCACCGCCTAATAAATGTTGTGCCTGTATGTGCAATTTGTTTAATCTCTGGGCCTCACTTCCTTCATCTGTTAGACGGAGTTAAGCCAGATGATCTTTAAAATCTACTAGACTAGAGCTTTGATATACTTTTTTAAAACAACATATTACTTTGGGGATTTTTCACCTGCAGTACACCACTGATCTGTTAAAAGTGTTCACATTCTCCTAGATTATAGAACTTGGTAAACATGGTAGAATGCATGATGATGCCAGTACATGTTTGTTAAGAACAGAACACACAAATTCAGGGCATTAGAGTTTGGTGCAGAGCCCCCCTCTGTAATTGGTAGGCAGTTAGTCAGGCAGGAGGAAGGAGGGATAAAGCAGTGCTGGCCACTTACACCCCACACCCCAACCCGCCCTGCCCCTGAGGGCTAGCAGTCACACCTTTCAGAGCCACCTCTGAGAGCTAACAGGTGGCATCCAGGAGTTGAGCACGTACACAAAGGGTGCCATTTGTCCTAACTGCCTTTAAGGTCACCACAAAAGCTCATTAGCCACTCACACAACCAGTAAATAAATACAGTTATAACAACGCATCAGGAGCGGTGCTTGGGAGGCTTATGCACACAGAGCAGGCATTAAAGTTTGCAGCCAGAGACTTTTGGGGCCATTGCTGCTTTGGCTCCCGCTCGCCATGTGACCTTGGTCATGTATGTCTAATTACTTTTGGACTTACTTTGCGTGTTTCATTGTATGTAAAAGTAAAGCATGTGTGTCAGAAAGAAGAATCAGAGTCTTTGCCCATGGTACTATTTACAAAGCCCCACAAAACGTAATTAAGAGCAGTGTAAGGCATTGAAATGCTCTTTGTGTAACTTCATGTTTGGTCATTATACAGCAAGTCTGTCTAAAAAATGGAATTTACAAAGAGATTTCAAAGTATTACTATCCTTTTGTATCTGTGTCCTCACAGCATCCCTGCCTACTGAAAGCGCATGATTTTACTATCTGGCTTGGAATTACTCTAGGACTGTTTGTCCTCCTCACTGGGCTTGAGGGCAGGGACTGTCTCTTTTCACTTTTGTTTGGTCTCTACTTGGAACTGTTCCTTGCATGTACCAATACAATTTACAAACAAGTGTAAAGAATGTTTTCAGGTAATTATGTCATTAATGCCGCTGTGGAATCCACCGGATGCCATGCTTAACTGCATGAAGAGCATCCATCTTTCTGTAACTTGAGAACATGTGTGGATGCGCTCCTTGCGGTCTAGAGCTTGTTTACCTCCCCGGAGCTCCATCTGTTAAATTTTCTTACTCACTTCCCCTGGAGAAAGGAAGATAATGTGTGATTCATTACCCTCCATCACTTCAGAGCACAGAACTAATCTCTCAATTACCCATAATACAAGGGGCGCTGTGTGCCTCCCTGGGGAGTACTCTGTGCTATTTATTTCGAAGGTCTAACAGGGGACCAAGAGCCCTACTGCCAATCCTGCCGGGTAAATGTCCTTAAGTAGATTTAAGAAGCTGCCAGTCTTTCTTGTCACTACCTGAATGATGTTATCTGTGATAATCTAGATTTATAGAGCCATGGGTATCAGTCTTAAAACCCTGACATTTATGCGTATGTGTGTGAACCACCAGGTGTATTATTATAAGAAAAAATACACATCCAATTGGCAACTTCATATGTTAGTTCACTTCTTTTTAAAAGGACTTCTCAAAGTTGCTCTTACATATATTTTCTATCATTCTACCTTTCTTAATAAACTGGAATGTTCATATGAAAAGAAATACCCCTTCTACTATCTGGTTGTCTAGTGTTAGGGAAGCTTGCATTGGAAAGGCCAGGCAAATGCTTCTTTCCATTGATTCAACAGTATTCAAAACATGATTTGCTCTTCTCAGTAGAAGTACATTCTTGGGACCATTAACTTATTTTAAATTGTCATAGTAGCTGTATTCACATAGCCAAGGACTGGAAGCAAGTCCAGTGCCCATCACTAGAGTGGAGAAATGGATTGTGTTATATACACGGAGTGGAATATTATATAGCAATTCAATAAATTAACTAGCAATAGCACCATAGTCTGGTTAGATCTCAGAAAGATAACATTGAGTTAAGGCAGTCAGACAAAAGTACATGCTGTAAGTTTCCATTTATGTAGGGTTTTAAGCAGATGAACTAACCTCTGGTAACAGCAGTTAGATTATTAGTTACTCCTGGGGGCAGACAATTCTGGGTGGTTGGGTCAGGACTGTAGGGGACTTCCTATTTCCTCATCTGAATATTTCCTCCTCGAACTCTTCACTGTGGGTTTCTGTGCTAGAAAGTATGCAAAGTAGAACATAGTTGAAAGTGTGGTTTAGTTCAGTCATGGCTAATACCATGAACACACACACGCATTCTTGCCGAGTTATTGTTTTTACTGAGCTTCAAATTGTCTGCTCAAGTTATTCCTGTGTCATTTTCTACTTATTTAAGTTTTGTGCTTAAAATTATTTCTTATTTGCTTATCTTCTGTGTCTTTTTACACTAGCATGGTAGTTTTAAATTGCTTCCTTGCTGTTTGATATGATATTCTAGAAACATCTTGAATATTTTCTATCCCAAACTTGAAATCAACTGTTTCCCAAATAGCTCTTCCCTTAAATAAGAAGTGACATTTTGGAATATCAATTTATAATCTTGGAGTACTTTTTTTATTGGGTTGATCATTGTTTCAATAAGATTTCAGTTAACAAAAAAGAAATGTATTTTAATACATAAATCTCTGCATTCATTGATATAATATTTGATTGCAAACTGAATTCTAAGAATTTGTGCTTAACCTTTTATATTTTATTTACCTCTTCTCTTGGGACAAGAATCCTGTTGGTGAGCCTGTGGGGTTTCCCCACTTTCTGCTACTGTGGATATGTTCTCATTACTTCTTTAATAATTGCAATGAATCTTCACTGCTCGTGTATGTAGTCATTATGAAAATCTCTCCTTTACAACATTTGTAACTCTTTATGTACTTAATGCTCACCGTTAGTCCATATGACAACGTAACTCTAGCTGGTTTTGTTATCCGAAGTTTTTTATAAACCTATTGCTCAGAAAGAGTTCATTGATTTATTTCACGCTGGTAACTACCCATATATGTGATAGTTGAAAGTAATTTGACTGAATATAAAATCCTTGTGTGGCTTTGTCTTTTGTAATTTATTTTATAGAGTAAGAATCAATTATATAAAGCTCTGTGTTAGATTTCATTATTTACCCCTTTACACACACACACACACACACACACACACAGACACACAGACACACATACATTAATTTTGATAAAGAACATAATGAATATTTATTTTAGACGGGGTTACAGTCATTGCACAAGATTTCATTTTTCCTCAAAATTGAATGTTACTTACTTCAAAACATTTCTCCAATATTTGACGATACGGCTCTGCTCCTTTCTAGTGTCAGCGCTGACACGCAGTCTGATGCTAATCTTACCACTGGCCTCTCTGTGAGCAAGGTCTACGTCTGCCATCACTTTTCTCTGTGAAACTCTTGTCATTAGTCTTAGCAATTTCTGTTCTGAACATTGACACTTATACATCTAGATGTTTTATATTCATCTTTCTCTAAATTAATTAGCTCCTTTAATTTTAGTATTCCTGTCTATTCCAATGATAAATGTAGCAAATGTATATTGACCTTTCTGAATTGATTTACCCTATTATTCCAGATTTCTGCATATATCCTTTCTGTATTTGTTTGGCTTTTTTAAAATCCATTTACTTTTTTCCATGAGCTTGCATTTAAATTTTTCATGATTTTTGAATTTTTCCATGGGTATGGTATTCTATTCCACTTCTTAGGATATATACATATATATTAATGGTTACACGGTGGGGGGGGGGAAGGGCGGGGTAGAGAGAGAGGAAGGGGGGGAATCCCAAGTAGGCTCCGTGCTGTCAGCACAGAGATGGGCACGGGGCCCGATCTCATGAACTGTGAGATCATGATCTGAACCAAAATCAAGAGTCAGAGTCGGATGCTTAACTGACCGAACCACCCAGGGGTCCCACTTCTTAAGGTATAAAATTATAATTTTTATATACTCAGCTTCCTTTTTTTTAAGTCATAGTTTACAAATTTGAAGGCTTTCCTACTTGTTACCAAACAACCTGTCCACCATGAGGAACAGTACAGGATAGAGTAACGCAGGCCCAAGAATCACCACCACACTAAAGACATACCCAGAGGTAACTCTCTAAAATGCTATGTCCCTTCCTGCTGCCTGAATCTGGTATTTACAATTCCAAATGCATATTTTTACACATTTAATACTCCTAAGGAAATATTTTAAATTGTGGTAAATTCTCCAAAAGCAGAAGTTTGGCATGAATCTTTCATCATTGGTAATCCATGGATCTGCAACCAGATTGTTCCTAAGACGCACACGAACTGGAGAATCTTCTTTATATTTAGCCTGGAAGATTTATGCAGTAACTTGGAAAGACAGAATACATTCTATTCTTAGTATAGAGTCAGTTTAAAAATGTATTTTTTCTCACATGGAAAAAAAAGCAAATTAACCACAATGGCTCAGTGCTTTTATTTAGCCTGCTCTTATTTTATCTATGGAAAGAATAATTCTTAAAGATATTTCTCAACACTGAAGCAAATCATATGTTGCATGTGATGCAATTAAATATAAAATTGCCTACATTGTCTGCAGATATTTTTAAAGGCCTAACTTTTGAAATTAAAAGACTTTAGCTTTTGGAGCAGTTTTAAGTTTATAGACATATTGAGCAGAAAGTACAGTGAGGCCCATTTAACTCTCACCCCATAGTTTTCTCTGTCATTTTCATTTTGCATTGCTGTAGTCATTTGTTAAAAGTTGATGAACCGATATTACTGTTAAGCCTATGTTAGGGTTGATTCTGTATTTTGCAGTTTTATGATTTAACATATATCCACCATTACAGTATCTTGAAGAGTAGTGTTTCGGACCTAAAAATTCCTTGCTTGATCTATTTGTACCTTCACTCTTCAGTCTAAACCACTGGCAGCCACTTACCTGTTTACCCTCTACATAGTGTTACCTGTACAGAATGTCATAGAGTTAGAATCGCTCCAGTACGTAGCCGCATTATACTGGCTTCCTTCCTGTGACGATGATCATTTATGGTTTCTCTTCAAATGGTTTGAGGGCTCATTTTTATTTATCGTTGAATAATGTTCCATTGTCGGGATGGACCGCAGTTTGTTGATCCATTCACCTATTGAAGGACATATTAGTTGCTTCTAAACTTTGGTAATTAAAAATAAATAAAGTTACTGTAAATTTTAGTGCACATGGTTTTGCGTGGACCTAAATGTTCATACGATGGAGTGAGCTTGCTGGTTCATATGATATGACTATGTTTAGCTTTGCAAGAAACTCCTAAACTCTTTTTCCAAAGTAGCTGTACTATGTTTCTTTCCCACAAAAAAGTTTGGTCCACATCCTTGCCAGCACTTCCTGTTGTCAATTTTCTGGATTTTCCCTGCTCTAATAACTATGTACTGGTATCCTTTGTTGTTTTGGTCCACAATTTCCTAATGAGTGTTGAGCATCTTTTCATATACTTATCCCCGATCTGTATGTCTTACTTTGTGAGAAAGATCTGCTCACATTTTTGCTCAGTTTTCAGTTGGGTTGTAATGTCTCTTACTGCTGAGCTCTTTGTATATTTTGGATAACAGTCCTTTAAGAGATACATTTTTACAAATTATTTTCTCCCAATCTGGTTGTCTTCTTATTTATTAGAGTGTGTTTACATAGCAGTATTTTAAAATTATGATCAAATCCAATTTATCTATTTTTGGGAGCTGTCTGACCTCACTGGTTGAGTGACAATTCCTGGTGAGGGTATGGCAAGTTTGCACAGTCTCTTGCCACCAGGCAGCAACCAATATCTACTCTCTTGAAACTGTCATTTCTGCTTGGGCACCAAACCTTGGAAAGCTTTGCTGATTAGTGTCAGGAGCTGCCTGTCCCCCTGCCCTGTCCCTGAGGCGTGATTGCTCCTGGTCAGGGAAAAGATGAGTAAACTAGATACACCTTAATGTGACTAAGGCAAGCAACATATAATTTTCCTCCTAGCTGAGCAATTAACTGGTAACTCACTACCTTCTAAGCTTAGACATAGTTGCAAAAGTCATTACTGCGATAAATATATCAGTCATCTTCGGGACTGTGAGAGCAGCCATTATGTCTCCTGGGAATCCTGTTTTGTTGGAAACTTTCTCTAAGAGCTGTAAACAGCTTAATGTCCCTTACTGATAAAAAACTGACCTTTATTAAACAATGCTGTTTGCTTCTTGTTTAAAGGTCTCTTCCTTAGGGCTAGACCTGAGGTTTCGTATATCTTGGTTTTAAAAAATACTTTCCCTTCCCATATGACAACATGAGTGCCTGTATCTAAGTTTTTTACAACAATCATTACTAGTATAATTGTAACTTCTGCAGGATCCATGTTCTGGAAAATTGTAAAAATTGTTTATAAGAAATCATTTACTAAACACATGCTGTTCCTTCTGTTCCTTGTCCCTTTCAATATAAATAAAGCTAGAGAATCAGACAGAGCAGAGATGCCTGCCTAGTGATCAGAAAGAAACTTGAGACTCTCTCACTCTTTATCGCTGACACCGTCCATCCTTCAGGGACCCCTGGACCTGCTGGAGCTGGACTCCAGCAATCTATTATTTCTTTCATGGATCATGCCTTTGGTGGTGTAGTTGAAAGTCTGTAGACAAACCCAAGGCCACCTAGATTTTCTCCCATGTTATTTCTAGTTTTATAGTTTTGGATTTCACACTTAGGCCTGTAATCCATTTTGAGTTAATTTTTTGTGAAGGGTATAAGGGTCTCTGTCTCGATTAATTTATGTGTGTCTGTGTGTGTGTGTGTGTATGTTGTGTGTGTGCATGCCATTTATTGAAAAGATGGTGTTTTTCTCCATTGTGTTGTTTTTGCTCCTTTATAAAAGGTTATTTGTTTTGTGGGTCTGAAGTTTGGTGAGTTCCTTGTATATTTTAGATATTAGCCCTTTATGTGATATGTCATTTGCAACTATCGTTTCCGATTCCGTTGGTTGCCTATTAGTTTTCTTAATTGTTTTGCAGAAGCTTTTTATCTTGATGAGGTCCCAAGAGTTCAGTTTTGCTTTCATTTCCCTTGCCTTTGGGGATGTGTCGAGTAGGAGATTGCTGTGGTGGAGAATCAAAATCACACTGAGATACCACCTCACACCAGTCAGAGTGGCTAAAATGAAAAAATCAAGAGACTATGGATGCTGGCGAGGGTGTGGAGAGACGGCACCCTCCTACACTGCTGGTGGGATTGTGATCTGGTGCAGCCACTCTGGAAAACAGTGTGGAGGTTCCTCAAAACACTATCCATAGAACTCCCTTATGACCCAGCAATAGCCCTGCTAGGGATTTACCCAAAGGATACAGAAATGCTGATGCATAGGAGCAAATGTACCCTAATGTTCATAGCAGCAATGTCAACAATAGCCAAAACATGGAAAGAGCCTAAATGTCCATCACCTGATGAGTGGATCAAGAAGATGTGGTATATATACACAATGGAGTATTACATGGCAATGAGAAAGAATGACATATGGCCATTTGTAGGAAAGTGGATGGACCTGGAGGGTGTCATGCTAAGCGAAATAAGTCAGGCAGAGAAGGACAGAAACCATATGTTTGTACTCATAGGTCTAACAGAAAATTTTCAGAATGATCTAGCTTCAAGAAAAGCAAGCAGTGAGTAGTGCTTAAGAAAAATTGACTCAGTATCTAATGGATAGTTGATTCCTGTCACAACACAGCATTTTATATACTGTTAAGTGAAACTGCAATACAATCTAAGTTTATTTTGGGAGTGTTTGCTGTATCATTGGATTTAATGAAATGTTTAGAGGTGCAGTAGGCATGACTTTGAGTAGATAATGAAAGAAAATGTAAAATGCTTATGGATTCATGATGTGGTTTCATCTTAGCTTGGGCAAACCATGCAATATTTAATACATAGTAGCAGAATATTTACTATTGAAGTTTGAAAAGATGTGCATTCTTTGTGTGCAATCTTTCATTTATGCATGTGAGAGAGTTTTCTTTTTTTAATATTTTTACATTGTAGTACTTGTTTTGCTTATTGGTGGTGTTTGCTTATTTAATACATTCCGTCAGGGACAGAAATTACATGCTGTTTTTTTTTTTTCCCCTAGGAAGTGTGTCTTGGGTTTTTCCCTTATTATTTTCTTTACTTTTTTTTCCTCTTCTTTTTTGGGTGGTGGGGGTGGTTATGTTCGAATGAAGTTGCTTTTACAACACCAAAGACTTAATCATCCATTTCCTATACAAAAGGTAGCTACTTTTTTGCATGGACCTCAAGTATACTGTCGTATAGAGGTGGAATTTAAGGAAAGGTACTAAGCAGGCTGTGTTTTAGCTTATGGGCAAGTAATAAATTGTATAATTTATCTTGAATGTATCATAGATAAGCTGCTACATAACTACTGCCCCTTCAGATAGCCGCAAAATTAGGTGATTAACTAGTTGTTACTTCACCTTCTAATTTCTGTAAGTCTAATTACATGAAATAGAAGTTGGGGTTTTGATTTTTTACTTTGCTTTTCTGTTTGGAGTGTCATTGTAACTACTGTATTGTAAATTATGGAAAATAATTGCATATGTTAAAAAAATAAATTGTGTTATATTAAAAAACAAATAAACATTATACATATAAAATAAATAAATAAAAGGTTAGTTGACTATGTTTATATGCAACTATGTCTAAGCTCTGTATTTTGTTCCAATGATCTCTATGTTTATTCTTTCTTTTAATTTTTAAGTTTATGTGTATATATGAGACATAGAGAGGTATAGCATAAGTAGGAGAGGGTCAGAGAGAGAGGGAGACAGAATCTGAAGCAGGCTTCAGGCTCCGGGTTGTCATCACAGAGTCTGGCACGAGACTCAAACTCACGGATCATGAGATTATGAACTGAGCCAAAGTCAGATGCTTAACTGACTGAGCCACCCAGGCACCCCAATTACTGTAGCTTTATAGTAAGTCTTGAAACTGGGTAACGTTGCTCCTCCAACTTGTTTTTTTTCCCTTCAATGTCATGTTAGCTATTCTGCTTCTCTTGAAAATATTGGTTCTTCTTATCTATAAACATGGAATATATTTTCCATTTATTTTGTTCTTTTTCAATATCTTTTATCAGAATTTTATTTTCCTTCTATAAATCTCATACAGAATTTATTTCATATTGTGAGTATGGGTTTTAACGGTATTTAGTTTTTAATTTCAAATTCCACCTACTTATTTTTGGCATATAGGAAAGCAACTGATTTTGTATTGCTGCAGACTTGCCAAATCAGTTAATCAGTTTCTGGAGTTT
The DNA here is from genome assembly GCA_004023845.1 of Helogale parvula. Classification (NCBI taxonomy): domain Eukaryota; kingdom Metazoa; phylum Chordata; class Mammalia; order Carnivora; family Herpestidae; genus Helogale; species Helogale parvula. The sequence goes on from PJEM01000228.1 coordinate 435,955, forward strand.
TTAAATTAATTATTTCAGTATCTCTATAAAGATAGTCATTTGTAAACATAGTTTTATTTCTTCCTTTTATATGTGTATACCTTTTACTTCCTTTTCTTGTTCAAGTGTAGTAATTAATTGTATTAATTAGGATTAACATTGTAACATCTAGTACAATGTTAAAAATGAGTGGTGAAAAAGGACATTCTTGTCTTGGTTCTGATCTGAGCAAGAAAGCTCATAGTTTTTTTTTTTTTTTTACCAATAATGTGATGTTAACTATAGATTTTCTAAAGATCCTCTTTATCAGGTTCAGGAAGTTCTAGTCCTAGTTTACTGAGTTTTCAAGATGAATAGGTGTTTGATTTTGTCAGATGGCTTTCCCACATTGATGTGATTATTCTTTAGCCTACCACATTGATGTGATAGATTGAAATGCCTGATGTTGAAATGTAAAGCCAACCAAGGAGCCTATGATAAATTCTACTTGGTTGTGGTGCATAATTCATTTGATATATTGTTAGATTCAATTGGCTAATTTTAGCTGAGGATTTTTGCATCTACATTTATGAGAGATATTAGTCTGTAGTTTTCTTGTATTGTTTGGTTCTGATATTGGTGTTAATACTGGCCCCATGAGTGAGGAAATATTCTGTCTGCTTCTGTCTTCTAGAAAAACATGAAAAGAACTGTATAATTTTCACTTAAATGTTTGGTAAAATTCAACATGGAATCCATATTGGCTTATTCTTTTCATGTTGGGAAAGTTTTAATTATTGCTTTCATTCTTTATAGATATAGACCTAATTATATTGGCTATTTCTTTTTATGTGGATTTTGGCAGATAATGTTTTTCAAGGAAGTGGTCCATTTCATCTGGTTTATTAAACTTGAGACCAGAGAGTCGTTCATAATATTCTTTTAGTATCATCTTAGTACCCATGAAGTCTGCACTGGCAGCCCCTCTTTCATTTCTGATATTAGTAAACTGTGCTAGTTCTCTCATCTTCTTAACCTGGCTAAAATCTTATCAATTTATTGATCTTTACAATGAACCATTTGGTTTTATTGATTTTCTCTATTAATTTTTTTATTTTTAATTTCATGGATTTCTTTCTAGTTATTTTTTTCTGTTCACTCTGAATTTAAATTGCTCTTTCCTAGCTTCATAAAGTATAAGTTTAGATTATTGACTTTTATCTTTCTTCTTTTCTAACATGTGCTTTTGATTTCATAAGATTTTCCCTAAGCACTGCTTTTGCTGAATCCCATAACCTCTGATTTGTTTTATTTTCATTTTAATTTAATTTGTACTATTTTTAATATCCCTGGAGGGTTTTTTTTTTCTTTGACTCATGTGTTGTTTAGAAGTGTGTTATTCCTTCTTCAAGTGTTTGAGATTCTCCAGCTATCTCTCTGTTATTGATTTCTTCTTTAGTTCTACTGTACTCATAGAGACCACTCTATATGGTTTCTAGTCTTTTCTTAAGGTGTGTTTTATGGCCCAGAATGTGGTCTGTTCTGGTGAATGTTTCCTGTGAGCTCGAGAAAACTTGTATTCCTGTTGTTGGTTGAAGTAGTCTCTAGATATTAATTATATCCAGTCCATTAATTATGCTTTTGAGTGCAGTTATATCTTCAGTGATTTTCTGGCTGCGGGATTTGTTCATTTCTCATGCGCAGATGTTGAAATCTTTAATTACAGTGCCTTAATTTATTTCCCCTTACATGTCTATCCATTTTTTCCTCATGTTGCTAGGTGCATATGCATTAAGGAGTGCTATGTGTTCTTAGAGAATTAAGCCCTTTATCATTATGGAATGCCTGTCTTTGTTCCTGATAATTTTTCTTGCTTTGGTGTCTTCTTTGCTTAAAATTAATATAGTTACTCCAGATTTGATTCGTGTTCACATGATACACCTTTATCTGTCCCTTTCTTTTCAATCAGTATGCCTCTATATTTAAAATGAGTTTCTTATAAACAACATACAGTTAGGTCTTGCTGGTTTTTATTCTGACTATTTTTGTCTTTAGTGTATTCAGATGATTTACATTATAATGATTACTGTTATTCTTAGATTACTGTCTACTGTATCTATTATTGTTTCTATTTATTCATCTTATTTTTTGTTTCTATTTTGTCTTCTGCTCTTTTTCTACCTTTTGTGGTTTTCATTAAGCAACTGTTTGGTTCTATTTTTCCTCCATTCTTAGCATATTTGTTACACTTCTTTCTAAAATTTACCAATAGTTGTCTAAAGTTCACCATATACATTTGCAACTTATCCAAGTCCACTTCAAATAACTCTACTCCATTTACAGGTAGTACAAGTGACTTAGAATAAGTTTTTCCTAATTCATCCATCACACTCCTTGTATTGTTGGTGCCATGCATTTCACTTATACATGAGCAATAGTCACCAAATACATTGTTGTTATTATTTTGAACAAAATATTATATTTTTGATCAATTAAGAATAAGAAAAAGGCGTCTTATTTTATTTTAATTTATTTCTTATCTGGTTTTTGATCTGCATCATTTTTCTTCTCTCTTAAGATCTTCTTTAATATTTTTGTAAGATAGGCCTACTGGCAACAAATTCCCTCAATTTTTCTTTGCCTGAGAAAGCTGTTATTTATATTTCACTACTAAAGAATATTTTTTCAGATAAAGAATTCTTGTTGTTATGTTTTCCCTGCCAACTGTCTTCTTTTCACTCTCTTCTTGCTTGGTTGGTTTCTTTTTTTTTATATTTATATTTATTTTTAATTTTTTAATGTTTATTCATTTTTTGATAGAGAGACAGAGAGCATGAGTGGGGAGTGGCAAAGAGAGAGGAAGACATAGAATCTGAAGTCAGCTCAGGCTCCAGGCTCTGAGCTGTGAGCACAGATTCTGACACGGGGCTCAAACCCATTAACCATGGGTACATAAGCTGAGCCAAAGTTGGACGCTTAACTGACTGAGCCACCATGGCGCGCCTTGCTTGCTTGGTTTCAGAGAAGAAAATGGATACAATTTTTATCTTTGTTTCTTTGTAAATAAGCCATAATTTTCCCTTTAGTTTCTTTCAAGATTTCCTTTTTCTTTTTCTTCTATATCTATAGTTAGCCTATGATATGCTGTTGTTGTTCTTGTTTGTTGTTTTTGGAAATTATTTTTATTCTCTGAACTTCCTGGACCTGTAGTTTGGTGTCTGACATTAATTTGGGGAAGGACTCAGTTATTATTGGATAAATGAGTATTATCCTGAGATTATTCAAATCTCAGGCAGACTTTTTTTTTAACAGTTTAACATTCCTGGTTTTTTTTTTTATTTCCTAGCAGAGCACTATTAAAGGTCACATTTTTGATAGGAGAGAACTATATTTAGGAGACTAAAATATGATTGACATATTGAAACAGTGGCAAGTTTTAGTGGGCCATGACTGAATAAAGAAAGGGTGTGAGATCCCCAAAGAGAAACATATAGCTGGTCCTCTCCCATGGTCACAAAAACATAGTGTTTCAAAGAACTTAATAAAATGATCTATTAGGGGCGCCTGGGTGGCTAAGTCGGTTGAGCGTCTGACTTCCTCTCAAGTCATGATCTCACAGTTCTTGGGTTAGAGCCCCACATCGGGCTCTGTGCTGACAGCTCAGAGCCTGGAGCCTGCTTCAAATCTTGTGGCTCCCTCTGTCTCTGATCCTCCCCTGCTCGCCCTCTCTCTGTCTCTCAAAAATAAAATGTTTAGGGTAGAAGCCCCTGTGTGGCTCAGCCTATTAAGCGGTCCACTTGGGCTCAAGTCGTGATGTCGCTGTTTGTGAGTTCCAGGTCTGCGTCAGGCTCTGGGCTGACAGCTGGGAGCCTGGAGCCTGGATTCTGTGTCTCCCTAGTTCTCCGCTCTTCCTCTGCTTGCGCTCTGTCTCTCAAAAAATGAATAAAAACGTTAATTTTTTAAAAATGTTAAGGGTAAAAGGCATAAAGGAAAACAAATATAAGATGAAAAAAATCTGAAAGAGAGTTTGCAAGTAGGTAGCAACGAAGATAAATGTTAAACCGGCAAGTAGGTGGGAGGGTAGGAAGATGGACACACAGATCCATCGCTGTGTAGAGAGAGATGTGTAGACAGATGGATGATAGACTCCGTCTCTCTACCTAAGGGAGGGCTCATCCAGAGCGATCATCCATCTATATGGCTTCAGAATCTTCTGCTCTAACATCATAAATACAACGTAAATCTCATAATATTCTTTCTGTAATTTGAAAGCCAAAATCTTAAAAATATAAATCAAACAATGAGTATATTTTCCAACATTAAATTAAATCCCTATCATCAATATTCAACTTAGTGACATATTATTTAAACAAGAGGGCAAATTGGACAGTTATGTCCTATGAAACAGGTTATAGACGTGCAGTATTATAAAACTGTCACATTATAAAAATTCACTTATCTAATGAAAAAAGGTTTTCATCAATTCAGTGAGAAATTACAAATGCATACATATATTTATACATGTGTCATGCATTTATATTATGTATATATTTGTATGTATATAACGATTTTATATGTAAATTATATCTTTATATGTACTTTAGGTATATTAATATAAATATATTTATATACTTTTTGAATGTTTTTAAAACAGATTATGAAAAGTGATTTGAATTTACTAGATTCACATAATATTTCAAGCTTTTTCCCCAATCTCCACTGGAATGGGAGAGGTTTAATGAGAAATTCTAGGCAAGAATTCTAACTGTAATAAGTGGTGTATGTGAGACTTTTTTTAGAAGTATTTTACAAACATCACTTATTTAATCCTTAAGCTCTTCTGTCGGGCAGATATTATCTGACCCATTTTATACAGAAGACTGAGCACTTGACAAACAGTATCTTTCTCAAGTATATCCATTGCTACAAAGTCTTTAAAAGCAGCTGCCGTGAGCCAGGCTGTGTGGTGGTCAAAGCGGAGGACTGAGGCATCTTCCTCCGTCAAGATGAAGGCGGCTGCGGTCTGACCCGGTTGAGGGGTCCGAAGAAGAAATGCTGACCAAGTTCCACTTACTTGAGATCAAAGGACACGCGATTAGTGGAAGAAATAGACTGAGGGAGAGCAAAGCTTGGCGGCGTTAGAGACTGAAGGGAGGCCCACGGCTGGGACACGGAACCAAGGGGAAGAATGCGGCCCCTGGGAATCAGATTGTTCCCTCATTGGAAGAAAGTTTTTCTGCATTTTCTTCTGTGTTCATGGGAAGCCCCGGTGGCCCGGAAGCCCAGGGGTGGGAAGGCAGATGTCACTTCGACAGTCCTTCCGGATACCGGGTGCTGTGGACAAGAGACGGAGGGTGAAATTAGGAAAATCATAGTTCAGGTGAGAGACGGTGGCAGCTTGAATTTCCTGGGAAGTGGGAGAAGATGAAGTTCGGTGCAGTTTATAGGATTTAGCAGTGGATTCTGTGTAGAAGGTGGAGAGAGAGAGAGAGAGAGAGAGGGAGAGAGAGGGAGATTTCTGAATTTCTTCACCTCGAAATTATGGGAGGAACAACTGGTGGAGAGAGGGGCCCTGTTCCAAGTGGAGAAAAGAAGAAGAGAGTTCAGTTAAAATATTTTGATTTACAGATTCTGTCAAATAACTAAATCATGCCTGAAGCCAAGAGGGGAGATACCAATGGCTAATAAAAATTTTTTTTAAAAAAGGTAGGACATCTGCGAATAGAATCCCAGAGCTGGACAAGGAAATTTGAGGCCATGTCGCTAATTTCCACAGACCCGCAATCTAATCCTTGGCTTCCCTGACTACCGAACCTGTGTTCTCAACCCCTGAGCACTGGAGCCAACCAGGCACAGTTTATAAAATCTGAAAAATCGCCTTAATGACCACATGCACTCTAACGAGGTTGCAGATTATAAGCATCATATGATGTCTATTACATACATGTGTTTTAGTCCTTTTTTAATCCTCGCAAATAGTTGTGGTTATTTTCATTTTACAGAAGGGAAAATTTGAAGTTGAGAAAATAAAAAACAAAGCCAAGACAATTGATTTCATAACCTCCTTCTACAAAGGTCCTGCTAGTGCTCCCATGACTCCCACCAGCTTCAAAGGGACAGCGCTCTTAGGAGGGAATGACTCCCTGGGCTGGTGTAGGTGGTGACAGCGGCTGGGGTGTGTGTTCTTTCCTTAATTAAGTTATTAGTAAAATAAATTCCACTGAGGTGTAATCAAGCTTGTTTTGGCAGTAAAATGTAAAAATAGAGAGAGTCATGTGTGAAATGTTTAACAATATGTACTTAATTGTATGATTCTCCTCTTGGAATCCGCTGTGATGTCAAGATCTCATCTCATCTGCTGTTAACAATGTATGTCACAGGTGCATGCATGACTGGTCCACTAATGTCGCCGTCTGTCTCTAAAATTAAAATGAAAGCTTTGCCAGCAATTCGTATCCGCCATCATTACAACAGATTATACACCAGTCCCCTCAGCGCACGGAAGTGTGCACTCGCTTCTTTCATGTCAAGGCCTTTGAGGCATCCGTGCTAAACCATGAGAACGCCACCAGGAAAGAGCTGAGTCACAGAAGAGCAGATTGGAGCCGCTGCTTTAGGCCGCAGTGCTATTACTTCCTTCTGAGAACTAAAGTTCCGTTTCCTCCGTGTACTCAGGCCGTAAATGTGTATCCATGTCTAGGCTAATACAAGCAGGCAAAATCTATGACATTTGACGTCAATGGACAGTAGTTTGATATGGCTTTCAGTGTCTGAATATTACCCCTGAAACAAGTTTCTGTAAGAAAGAATAAAAACAAAAAAGAAAAGACAAAGAAAAGGCATTTTGAAAAGTCACTGCTAACTTGGTAAAGTTAATATTAATTAGTATTCTAGTGTTTTGGGGAATCTTCCAGGCATTTTCCTAATACATAATTTGCAGAATGGCTGAACTAGCTTTCCCCATGAGTTTGCGCTTAACTATTCTGTTTAGTGTCTATGATATATTTTAAATGATGGCTAATGGTGTGCACTTCTAGGCACATTTTCTTATTTTTTTAATATTTACTTATTCATTATGAGAGAGAGAGAGAGAGAGAGAGAGAGAGCAGGGAAGGGGCAAAGAGAAGGGGAAGAGAGAGAATATCCCACGCAGGCTCCTCCCTGTCAGCCCATAGCTCACGCAGGGCTTGAACTCGCAAACCTGACCTGAGCCGAAATCAAGATTCCGATGCGTAACCAACAGAGCCACCCAGGTGTCCCGTCCAGGCACATTTTAAAGCCTGGAGGAGCAGTGGAAGGACAAGCCTTAGAGTCAGACTGTTGGCCTCAGGTCCCGGCCCCACCATTTCACAGCTGGGGTCTTGAGCTCCATAACTTAATCTCTGTGCCTACGTGTCATAACCCACAAAATGGGAACAGTGAAAGTGCCTACCTCACAGCACTGCCGTTCAGAGACTGAATGAATTAATATTTTTCAATTAATATCATTCAATGCTCTTTTAGTGTTGGTTTTGCCTTTGACTGACAGGTTCCTAAATATCTGTGTTTTATATCTCCCCTAAACCTTTGTAGATCTGCTTCCATCATCTATTATTCAGAATTCTATGGTCTCAACTCCTATCTGAATAACAGGTGTCATCACATAATACTTCAGCTTATCTTTTCATTTCAAGGCCAACCTTTGTCATCTTTTTTTGTGATGAACTCACCTTACTACTTACCATTAATATTGAGAATGAGAGTTTCATTCCACTCTGGGATTTATTCATGGGGTTGTCCCATCCCCGTGATTCTGTGCATCCATGCGGCCCCTCTTCCTGGATTGCTCTATGTCCATTTACTTGCTTGCAGAGATATCACACATTTATCAATGTCACTCCTTTTGTGGCATTAGTGGAGGCTTTGTGGGGTTCTCCTAGATTATCTGAGCCACTGAGTCATTGTGCTTCTCATCCTTGCACAGAAAACTGCATATTACCTACCAGGGGAGCCATGGGTGTAGTCTGTCTCCTCAGAATGTAGGTGTTTTGTCAGAGAAGACATTACATCTGTGCACACCAGCCTTGGCAAACCCTGTGAGTTTGGTAAACCCACGTTACGTTTGTTGGAATGAAGGAAGGATGTATAAAAGAATGCCCCAGGAAATATCACGTGAACTTATTGAATTCATGTGCCTTCGTTACAATAGTTTCCGTTTCTAGTGGCCTAATTATAAGGCAGGCCCAATGTTCTACAATAAGAAAATAAAGGCCCTGAGAAGTCAAATCACTGCGTAAATTCATGTCCCAAGGCTTGGTAGAGATACACTTCGAACCCAGCCATTTCGTTTTTGAGTTTGCACTCTTCATTACTACTTGTCTCTTCATAGCAACATTATTAGAGAAAAAGTTGAATTTACTTTTCTGTATTTATTATGTGCCAGACAGCAAGGACGTTGCCTTAAGAATATTCACTATCTTTTCACCTTCACAACTTCCCAGGAGAGGTGTATCAGATGTGAAAACTGAGAACTCAGACTGCTGGTTTCTATTCTAATATATAAACAGTTTAGACTCCCTTTCTGACAGAAGAAAATGATGAAAAAATGGTAAGTTAGTAACTCTTCTTAGATCCATTAGCAAACTGTGGTCACAGAGAAAAATGACACCGACTGGAGAGACGCAATGTGAGGCAGCACAGCTTGCTGGGAGCTTAAAACAGCACTGGACCCAGAAAATGGGGGGAAATGTTAAACTATGATTGACAAATGGATGGAAGTTCAGCATGGACTAGACTGGGAGTCAGACACTCCTGGGGAAGCCTTTAGGGGCCAGTGAGCATTTGTGTTTTCTCTCTAAGACCCCGAGCTGGTCCTCACAGTGATGATTACAGAATACTAAATGCTCATCTGCTTACTGTAGTATGAAGGGAGAAGTAACTATTTTGAAATACACTAAGAGCATTCTTATCTAATTAACAAAGATATTTCCTCAAGAAAAACAACTTTATAGAGCTTAACTGAACCTGGGGGAAGTAAATAGTGGCTTCCAGACTTCTCAAGATTTCCTATCTCACCCAAGGGCAGGGCAGGAAGAAAAGCTGATCAACACTTGTGAAGGTCACAGGCCAGGCCGCAGGCTCACTGAAAGACCGATTCCTAATGAGAGGGTCATGAAATGTGTCACTGTCTCTCACACTTTACCACTACAACAGCCACCAGTAAAATAATATTTGACTGACTAAAAAGGGTTTTTAACAGCATTGCCTTTTCCTCCGCGACCATTTTGGAATTGGGTATGTTGCCCTCAGAGAGCAGGAAGACGCCATTAGCCTTTCAGAACCTGCAACTCCGTAACACAAGTGTCCGCGTGAGAAAGCCCTAACGTTAGTTCATGTGTTTCTGATAAACTGCTAGCAAGTGACTCATAAGCACACCATCTCATCTGTCTTCATTAACTGAGAACAGATTTTTTCCGAGAGTCATACCTGTGTTTGTGTTAGCATGTCCCTCTGGGCCACTGATTACAGTCGATTAAAAATTGTTTTCATCTCTGCGGTGTCTGTAAAATGAAAAACACTCCCTGCTTCAAAATAGGTGCTCAAGTTGTTGACTGAGTTTGATTCTAGAGTAGCTTCCATTTTAACGTAGCAAAAGTATTTGACTTGTTCCCAAAAGAATGACATTTTTCTCTTGAGTCTGAGACTTAATTAACCTAATTCAAACTTCTGAATGTAGTACAATCATCAATGAAAGCAAAGAGGTGTTGGTTGTTGCTGGGGCCACTTGTTTTTGTCTTCTTTGTGTCTGGCTAAACAACAGTTGGGCCACCGCAGTGCAGTGTTGTTGTAGGAAGTGTAGGTCCGAGCTTCCTTGGAGAGATTGGATTCTCTCTCTCCTTTCACTACAGAAGTCTATAACCAAGTGCTCCCCCTGGCACACTGAGACGTGATCAGTACTATAAAAATAGCCAGAGTATGTGTTAGAGTTCAAACAAGGGACAAATAAGAGTTGGATGAATGGCCCCTAATAGATTTTTTCCCTCTGGTTCCCAAGTGGAACTTTTTCTCTCTCTCCGTCTTTCTTTCTCCACTTTAAGCTTAATGAATATTTGCTATTTTCACTTCTATGCAGAATATTGGGCCAATCTGACATTATTTATTCAACAAATATTTACATTAATTTATTTAATCGTGTTTATTAGAATTATCTACTGTTTGCCCCTTCTTTGAGTACTGAATACCAATAGATGTAGAAAATAAAATTAGGTGAATATTGATACAAGAAACAAGACTCACCGCTGAGAATAAATTTTGATTGGCTGAGAAGAAGGAATGAAACAATTGGAGAGAAAAGAGTATAGCAACTTAAATATTTAATTCTGTTTCCCAGATGAATGGAATGTAACATATTAGCACAAAACTAATATTAGTAGAGGTGGGCTCAAACATACTGATCCCAGTTTGGAGAGGACAATTGTAAATAGAGTTATGTTTTCATTCATTCTTAGCTATGCTAGAAAACAGTCCTTTTTCCCTCAAATAACGTTTGCATGGCTGCTGAGTTGTGTACTCTCAAATTAAATGTACTATTCCAAATATCGTGGTGTTCAACCTTGCTTCGTCCGAGCCATTCTTAATGGTCTGTACAGCCATAAAAATGGCATAATCACTATTTGTACAGTAACATTTTGTCACTATTTGCAGAATGGCAATAAATTTATAACACGGTTTTGTTTCAAAGAATAAATGGGCAGCTATAAAAGACCCTTTTTTCCTCAGCTCGTTTTAGTTGCGTGAAGTAGTTTAAAATCTTCCAGAATAACACCATGTACCCTTTTAACATCACAGGCTGCCACCTACTGGAAGATAAACTAAATACCTAAAAACGCTTGTGAAAACACGTATGTATCTTGCTGAGCACACACATTCACAAACACATGCACACACACAAATTCAATAGAAGAAAACATCGATGCTCTATATGCAAACAATTGGCCTGTGTATTTCCATATTAAGGTTTAAAGACAAGAACATGTCATAGCTAACCAGAAACTAATTATATTCTGTACATTACAAAAATAGTTCTTTACCTGCAAATCAATAGATAGAAAAAATGTTTTACTAAGGTAGACAAACCAGAAAGAGGTGTTTGCTCTAAAGTTATAAGTCCATTCATTGATTTAATCTGCTGATGGTTCAATTACATCATATTGTAGGTACCTTAACTCTGTCACCTACATTTCCCAAGAAAAATTAAAGTCCAATCAGTTGTAAGAGAAACCTAGGAAACCACATGATTATTAATGAGGAGGAACAATTGTCCAAATAAGGTAAAAGTAACTTTGAAGGAAAAAACTTACTTGTCTTGGTTATATATACCTAAACCCAGTAGTAATTAATTATAGCAAAATAATTATTACTTTGCTTGTTATTGATGCAAAAAGAAATGTATTTTTCCCATTTCTCATTATTGATATGGTCTTAGAAAACTGGAAATGAAGGTTGAGATACTATTAACTCAGGGCCTTGCACAAACTAAACATAAACTAAGTATGATGCACTGTACGTACTTCTCTTACTTCTATTTCTGAATAAAAGTGAATAAAAACTGGTAAAACTAGTAAGATCCACAAGGGCAACAGGAAGACCATGTTTATGTTCAACTTATATATCTCCTAGTCATCGTATCTGAGCCTAGCCCTGTGTGGTTCCCAAGGCAGCTCAGGAGAGGAGCTCCTGAGCCCTGCCTGCACTGAGCCTGCTCTCATTGGCAGAAATAGAAAATCCCAGCTTGCCCATATGTTGAGGTCAATGCCGGTCTCATACAAAGAAAAGCTCGGTATGTATTCTGTTCTTGACAGTTCCCTGTCTTGGGTAATGATTTAACAAACAAACACCCAGGAGGCATACCTATTCAGGGTAGAACAAAAGTTTTACAGCCATGCCTGGAAATGTGTTTCTACAGGACTAAACGCTTCTTGAGGACACAGGTTTTATGTTTACATCTTTAAATCTACAATGTTTAGCTCCCGGCCTAGTGCAGAGGAAGTGCCTAATAAATGTTTGTTAAATAATTGACCAATTTTGACAGAAGGATTTTTGATGAAAGTAGCCTCCTATGCAATAAACTGGGAATGATTCCCACCCCTTCTGGCAATAAATAACTGAACAACAAAAGTAAAATCTTTTTATTCCTGAAAAAACCCTGGAAAATCTGGGAAAGACATAGTTGTCCTTGTCTGATTTTAAGATTGTATGTGAAAACTAAAGTAAAATTGCCATAAAGGTTTTCTCTACCTGGAGGCTGAGACTCTTTTCCCTGCCAAGGGCATCATGATAAATTGGTCTTTATAACTGCGGGGCAGGGCAGTGCTGGGGTCTGGAATTACTGGTGAGTCTTCTCCAGTCCCACCGCCCTCAGTTCCTTGAACACGCTCAACTTGTCTACTTCTGGATCTCTGTAAAAATGGGTTTCCCTTTGCATGAGGTAATCTTCTTCAAAATTTTCTTAAATTCATTTATTCTAAAACCTATGCTTTATATATTTTTTCCAAATGTATTTAGAAACATTAGCATCAGCAATGTGTATCATATATATATACATACATATACATATATATATATTTCTTTTTTGTAGGATCTTTCAACATATTTGAAAGGTGCCACTGAGAATTGAAACTACTTATGTGTTTTTGCAGTATCTTAGGTTTGGGCAAAATTCTTCATTCTGGTCATTTTTATTTATGAACAAAATAGAATTGAAATTAGTTTCTATGGATGTAAGGATTTACATTTTAGCCTAGTCCACATTATTGGAATAAAAAAATAATATTGTCTTTAAGCCCTTCACAATCTATAGGTGGATAGTTTGCGATTTTTGTCTCTGTTTACATGTGTATGTGTTTAAAATAAAGCCAAGAACTATTGGAAGGTTATGTTATGGTAAGTTCGAAACATTAAATTGGCATTTTGGTGGGTCAAAAAATTCTCAATATCAACAGTCTCATATGGTTTAATCTAATATTTGTAAACAAAATCGACTCTTAATTTTCATTTAAGGATACATTTATATTCTCAACTTAAAAAAATCTTTTTGTGAAATGCCAGTTGGTTAATAGTCTCTCCTTTGATAGAGAACCAGTTCTCTTAACTAAATGCCATATTTTCTGGCCTCTTCTAAATCTAGTATTTATTAGTTTGTGACTCTTTGCTAACTTGTAATAAACAAATACAATCAGTAGAGAGAAGACATAAATTTTATTCATGTGTATGCATGCTTACTGGCAAATAGTTATATGCGAGGTTCTAGGCAAAATCAAGTCTTTATTAAAATTTGATTTACCTTTTTAAAAGAAAAAAATCTTTTAATCCATTATTCTAATCCTCAATCTATATAATCTCTCTAGACTAATTTGAAGAAATGCTTTGTCATAAAATATGTTACTTTAATCTCTGGTATTTTCTCTTTTCATATTTGCAATTAAACTCCCTACATTATATTTCCTCTTCTAAGGAACTATTAACATCTTAATGTCTGTCAGCAAAATGTTTTTAAATACACCATATTTTATGATTTCATTACAAATATTTGTAACAAGAAATAAAACAGTAACTCATTATCCCAGGTTAAATACAAGAATGAAGGCAGAGATGTTTATTAAAATGCTCAGTATGGATGGAAATGTAAAAACGGTGAAGAGAATCATGTCCACATATTCAATCAGGAATCAATCACAGGCTCTGTGCATCACGCAAAGCATTGAGGTGCCCTGGCATCGTGGAAGTGGAAGAGAACTGACATGTTATTTGGTCTAATCCATCTTTCTCAGAGCCGAGGCATGTGCATTCCAGAGAAGTCAAATGATCTTCCTGGAAGTCTCGAGCACATCCATCAGTGTGATAGCTCTGTATTATTAACCTCAAGTCCTTTTTAGGGAAAACTAAGATTTTATTTCTAGGAAACAAAATTGAAACCAAAATCAGAAAGCAAAGAAACACAAAAAACAAAATTTTGTCAGTGAAAATTCTCCTGCCTTGCTGTTTAATTGACATTAATTTCTTTTAAGTGTTTACTTATTTTTGAGAGAAAGAGATAGAGTGTGAGTGGGGGAGAGACAGACAAAAAATGAGCCACAGAATTCAAAGCAGACTCCAGGCTCTGAGCTGTCAGCACAGAGCCTGAGGCAGGGCTCAAACTCATGAGATCATGACCTGAGCCAAAGTCAGATGCTTAATCAGCTGAGATACGCAGGCGCCCATAATCAACATTAATTCTAATCGGTGTATGTCAGTCAGCCCAGATAGCCCTCAGTTAAACTTGAACAAGCTTAACTTTCAGTGAGTAAAGATCTTTCAAGCCTACAATAATAGAAGGTGGGAAAGATAGACAGCAATGGCATACGCACTGATTAAATAGATTACGTGGCATTAATTAGAAAATAGTTTCAGACCCAACTCCTACATGGATTGCCCTTATATCATCATTATGATTTGTAAGTCAAAATCCTTATCTGAGCTTATGAAACAACATTTTATGTCTAGAATAGTCAAATGAAATATTTCTATAAGAACCATCAATGTGTCATGAATATTACAATGGTTGAAAGTAAGAGCAATTGATTTACCTTATAAAAACATCCTAAAGGATTACAAAGTACAAACAAAATAAAACCCAGCAAATTCTTGTCAACAGGATTATTTATGCTGCACTGGATTTGCAAATGAAGAAATGTAAGTTACAAACAAATAGTAAACGAGATCAGATCTGAAAATAACTTCTCACTGTATTTTGTCTGTAGTTGCATAAAATGACTTTAATCATGTATATTATATTTATGACTCTTATGTGACCACCATATTCACTTAACAGAGTGAGGTTATCATATAATGAAAACCAAGGCAATATTTCCATTGATTTTTAAAATAAAATATGGTAATGACTACGATAAGAGGTGCACATTTTTTATCAGGTTATGTTCTAGGCTTAATAGAGTTGAACCCGGAGTGTTAACATCATCACAATAAAGATGAATATGGGTGCTCCTCAAGCTGGCAAATTCAGGAATAAGACATCAATCGTAGAAAGGAGATATCAGGATGACAGGTGTTAGCAACCTGAGTAGATGATAACTCAGTCCTGCAGGCGATTTTTCTTCTTTTTGACAGAATAAGTCTCCAGGGACAATCTTCCGAAAAGCAGTACATAAACTACAAGGTCAGAAACATTTTACATTCTCTCTGAGAAGTTTTAGGGTTGCAGGTTACTGTTTATTAATATGTTGGTTGATCGTATTATACTCAGAATTTATTGCAGTTTTTCTGTGAATCTTGACATGTGATCACTTTTGAAAAATTAAAACTCAGTGTTCCAGGTATTATGACTTTGTTCAAAAGTAACTTCTAGACTAGTGGCTTAAAACAACACAACAATGTTTTTTTCAGGCTGCACTGGCTGGGGCATATGAAAAGCTGTCCCATTGCTCATCTGAAGGCTCCCTCACTCATTAGTCTGACACCACCACTGTGGCCACAACAAGGGGAATGGGTTCCAAGGGTAAGTGTCCTGAGAGAAACAGGAGAGAAGCAGAGTCAGAGAGAGGGAGACAGCCAAGATGAACCTACAACGCGTACTGTAATGCAGACTTGGGAAACATGAAGCATTACTTCTGCCTCATTCTGTTCATCGAAACTGTCTCTACACTGCTACCCAGTTGTAGGCAGTGGGTATGGACTTGACCTTTGATGGGCTGTGGCAGGGCTCTAGAGGAAGATGTGGAACAAAAATATTTCTGTGGCCGTTCTGGATAATATAACCTACCACATTCTGCCTTTTGACCCCCACAGCTCGTAACATCCTTCCCACATGCAAAATATACCTCCTGTCCCCAAAACTCTGAAAACATTTCTTCCTCTCATTGGTCCAGGAAAAAAATGAATCATTCAGCTCAGACCTAGGCACATATAAGGCTCCTCATGTTTGATTTCTTGAGAATTACCCCTCTGGTTCTTAAGGAGGTTGTTATAGGCTGATTTTACCGACCCAAAATTCCTACGTAGAAGCCCTAACTCCCAGCGCTTCAGAATATGACTGTATTTGCAGATGGGCTTTAAGGAGGTGATTATGTGAAAATGAGACTGTTAGGGTGGGCCTTTATCCAGTCTGATGAGTGTCCTTGTAGGAAGAGGCGAGTAGAATACAGACATGTACATACACAGAGAGAAGAGCATGTGAAGGCACAGGGAGCAGGCAGCCAACCTGAAAGTTAAGGGAGGCTTCAGAGGGGCAAAACCCTGTTGGCACCTTGCCTCCAACTTCCAGCCTCCAGAACTGTAAGAAAATAAATTTGGTATTAAATTACCCAGTCTGTGGAATTTTGTTATGGCAGCCCTAGTAAACTAATGTATTTTTGCACCAAAGAAACAACTTATCTTCTCTTCCTCCACAACCATTATATAATGGTGGACCAAGAATACACTAGGCATCATAGACCCCCCCCCCCGCCCCCATTCAAGCAGAAGGTATATTGGAGACCTTCAGCTGTCACGGCCCATAGTGATATTGAAAGTCAGGAGGGCATACGTGGTCAGCTCCTCGATGAGGCCTGTTTCAGTGCCTGGGTATGAATCACTTGGTTCTTGACTCTGCCCTTTAGGATTCTGGCTCTGCTCATCACAGAATGATCTTATTTTTCACTTCTGATCTCTTGGCTCTGCCTTGTGGAATCTTGGGTTTTCCAGATCTGCCTTCTGGAATCTTGGGTTTTCCCACTGACTCATACTTTCAATGTGTGATAGCTGGGAAGTTAAAATATGTATTTTTAGTTTATAGAAAGTTGGGCATATATATATATGTGTGTGTGTGTATATATATATATATATATTCTATACATGTATTTATATTCAATTAAAATTTTTTGCCAAGGGATATTCATTTGTAATTATGTATTAGATGATTTATCAAGTTCAGACAAAAGTCAAAGGATGCAATGAGTATTGACTTCTTTCTTTATATTTTATATAAGATTGCTTTTCAATATTTCAGTGCTGTGTTGTGGTACCTTTTCATCTAAATAAGTCTAAAACTTTCTTATATAAAATAATGCTTTTTCTTCAGATTGCTTTCTTAGTTGATATTTTTACTCCCTCTTTCATTTTATCTTCATTTGCCTGACATCGTTGTCCATTCCGTTAATTTCAACCATCTTTGCTTTAGTTTAATAGCTTTATTTTACCAAATATAATTTTGTTTAATTTCATTAACTGAACTTAGTTAACTTTACTGGTAGTATGTAAATATTTTATTTTAATTCAATTGTGTTTTATTATTATTTTATTTGACATGATGAGAGACAATAGTGGAGCAAATTGCTATTCTAAGTAATTGCCAAAGGACCTATGAGGTGTTAAACAGATATCGATGTGATACCAACCACAGACAAACCAGTATTCCTTCTGGACAGCTTCAGTAAGTGGCACTGGAGATAGTTTGGCCATACTGGTATTTCCTTAGCCTTTGACCTCGGATCCATTCTCTTATTCTGAGCCCTTTGTTATGTAGATGGCACATAACACATACGAAACTGAAGACATAGTAAAATGTGAGCTTCTCGAGGGTAAAGACCACACATTGTTGATCTCTGCATCCCCTGAACCCTTCTAGTGCTTAGCTCATAGTAGGGGTTAATTAGATGTTGCTCCCTGCCTTCATTCATGGCAAGAAAGCGTGAAGTATGGGTCCCGGAAAGAGCTTCAGGTCACTTGCATAGGTAAGACATATAGACATAAATACTCATGTGTACATATGAACTTTAAATGGGACTGTGGATTTGCCAATGAGCCTGCAAACAGCCCTCAAGAGCCATAGAAATATAGGTCAGAGAATACGTACTCACCCTTTCCCAGTGGATCTTCTCGCACAAGGATCAGCTCTATAACCAATTGTTTCTCTAGTAATGCACTTTATTGTTGTGATACAAGAGAAAAGTAAACTTTTCTCCTCTCCTCCCAAAGCCAACTGGACACATCCTGTGCTGGCCACTTAGGCTAGCTCCAACACAGCAGTGTGGCTGAAGCCTTATCTTTCTAGGTATGCACATTTTAAGGAGAAGAGAGGCCAGGAAAGTAGGAGATACCTCTAGGTCCTAGAAGCCAGAGACAGAAGAATTTAGCCTTTGGAAGGTATATTTACATTCCAAAATATTAGAGTGAGAATTCCAAGTCCTTCCAACCCAGTTTCAATGGAGCAAAAAGGTCCCCCACACTCTTCCTCCACTGGGGCCAATGAATGACTCTCTCTCCTGCATGTAGCAGGAAAAGTCCATGTCCTTCGCCATCCAGCTACTCACAGAGGGCACTTGGCTTGGTTTTCATTATGTTGCCCTAAAGGTAAGGTCTGAAGCAAGGAGAGACAATGCACTTAATATTTACTGTAAGATGATTAATCGCAAATCTGTCTGATCTGGAATATCTTGTGTGCTCATTCAGAACAAAATGAATAAAGACGAACATAAAATGCCCCACAAACAGATAACTCATCCTCATGCCTCCCTAATGGGGAGTTTTGCCTTTTTAATGACATTGCTAGGCTAGGACTTTGCAGGAGTCAAGTTTCTCAGTGCATTTTCTATACATGCATGTGATAATAGCTATCATACCTGAGGACTTAAACCTAATTTCATTGTTATAATATGTGTTGTCTGTTACTGGTATGACATCAAAAGAGATATTACCTGGTTTATAATAACTTGAAAGAGTCCCCACATTAAGAGGTTTTAATGCCTCTAATTTGGTGAGATATTTAAAAAGGAATTCATTAAGCATTTGAAAACAAAGTTTACAGTACAGTGTTGAATGTATTGTAAAGTCTGCAAATCAGCAATATTGTCTGTTTTCATGTGATGAGTTCACCACATGTGTACCCAGAGACTTGCATCCTATAATGCTGGTTGTGGTGATTATAACCACAGAGTTCCAAGAGGCTCATAATTAAACTTCTCAAGATATGAATGTAATGCATCTTATGTCTCTGTAGCTAAATTTATGATATTTTTAATTCCCTGAGCCTCCTTTGCTCATGGTATTCATACATGCCTACTTAGGACTCACCACGGGGTTGTTGGTCACTTAACAGGGGTTGTTCTTTTTGCTTTATGTGGAATCCATTTTAAGATAATGTTTTCTCCCCTAAGATATTACTTATATCTTATATGTTGAAAAATTCTTTCTTGTAAAGAATTTTATTGACCTATATTATTTTGTATGTCTCTTTGTGTTTCGGTGGTAGCAAGTAAAGGAGATTTGGGGGAAATAAAGGAGACTTTGGAACCTTCCATAATATTTCTGTGGGGCCTGTGTTTACCCATTTTTAAAAATTGCTATTTATTTATTTTAAAGGTTTATGTATTTATTTTGTGAGAGAGAGGGAGGGGCAGCGAGAAAGGGGGAGAGAGAGAATCCCAAGCGGGCTCTATGCTCTCCCATAGCCCTAAGCTGGCCGGATCTCAGGAACCCTGAGATCGTGACCTGAGCCACAATCAAGGCGCAGACACATAACGGACTGAGCCTCCCAGGCGCCCTTACCCAGTATTTTTCTTTTGAACAAGAGGGACAAATACACCCATCACTTTCTCGTCCCTTCTGTTACACACAAAATTGAGTCCTGAACCCGAAGAATTTTGATCTGGAGCAGATATATGTTAGGGAACTTTATTTATCACCATCTCATCTTAGATATTGCCTAAGACTCAGAAAGAGAAACTTAACTCAAATTAACTGCTAAGGGTAAATACAATTAGATAATTAGTTTAAGATTGGAAGGTAATTTTCAAAACAGAGTTGGATGCATACACCCATGTTTTAATTGACTGCAGAGGAAGAGGGCTCTGACAGCTCCTTTCTCCAGCAGGGGACCCCCCAAGGAGAGGGGAGGAGCCCTGGCTCACAGTTAATTCTAAATCCTCCTGTTTGCTTTGTATCCTTCCCATCCTGGTAAACAACTAATACACAGATTAAGACAGCTATTAAACAGATTTCCAAAAGCAGCTGAAATTCCCCTCCCTAGACTCACAGTATTTATACCACTCAGAATACCTGTGCCAAAACAGCACCTTTTAGCAATTCTCCTGCTCCCTGGAAGGAGCACAGAAACGGGTGGAAGCCAGTTTATTAGTCCAGGCAAGCAGAACTCACTGATGTCATAAAAAGTAAGGATACTACCTTGATAAGTAATTCAAGTTCCATTATTCCCCTTTAATGATATGTGACAAGTTAGTCTGGGCTTTTTTGTACGATCCACAGACCAGATACAGCATGAGTATTTATTTTAAGTGCATTTAGCCCGTGATGCATGTATGTTCGTGTGCGCACATACACAGTGGGTGCCTTCATCTCGTTCACTGATGACAGACTGAGGCCCAAAACAATCCCTTTCAGTCACACAAGGTAAACTCCAGCCACAAAATCCACATGGAATATGGTAACAGACGTGATGGTTTCAACAGAAATGTGAATGGGTGAAGACTTGCGAAATCAAGGCTGAAAACCTTCCGGGAATCAAGGCCGAAGGACTTAGTGACGAATCACATGCTTCTAGAGTCTAGCATTTTAACTGGTCCCAGAGAAGCCCCTTGACTTTAGAAGGACTAATTTCTAGTCGACACCTAGGGTTCAGAATGAGGAGGTCATGTAAGCCCTCAGCAGGGAGCTGGCCTAGCTAGGAAGGGTAGACCAGCGAGGGAAAAATGCACTGGATGATTCTAAAGCAAGATTTTTCATTTCAGAGAACTCTGTCCCCTCTTGTTCATATCCAGAAAGCTCCGTTTGCCCATTTTCTCTGCATTCCTGCTGATGCAAGCCACCTTTATTAGTTTTTACTAAAGAAAGCCTTGACTTTTCCACTCCAAAGGTTTAAAAGGTACAGAGAGTTCTTTAAACAGTTTAAACAGGAGCAAACAGTCACAGATCGACCATTTTATTAAAAAGAATTATTGACTCTGCAAACTAAAACATGGCCAAGTTTCCTTTAAATCAGATTCCATCAAAAAGCTTGGCAGCATTGTTACACCCGGCCTGGGATACTGTGTATCCTGAAATACTCTGCATAATATTAGTAACAATCTCTTTCTTTCCTATGTTGTTGATGATCCTAGAATTAGGCTTCTTGTGGTCAAAGGTCACTTTTTCTATACATTGCATCACCAGTGAATCTTGCATGCATTGGTTAAAAAGGAATTACCTCATCCTGGTTTCCTGTAAGCAAATTTTGCAACCTGAGGGCTGACCGAACCATACCTCCTGCTATATTCGTTCTCTATTGTGTAATAGATGACCAGAGATGTAGTGGCTTCAAACAGCATTCACTCTTACCTCACATTCACCACACATCAGAGGTAAGCACAGTTTAGCTGGCTTCTTGGTTCGTGGTCTTCCAAGACCATAATCAAGTGTCAGGCTGTGCCCTTTCTGAATCTTGGAGCTTCTTCCTAGCTCACGTGGCTGTTGGCAGAATTCAACTCCTGGCAGCTTCAGAACTGAGGTCCCCAATCTCTTTCTGGCTAGAAGTGACACAATTAAATGTGAAATGAGAACAGAGAAATGTATGTCTAGTATGTAAAATTGGACTGCAACTTTGGTGCTACTGAGCCTCTTGATAGTGGAAGTGTCTAGGGAAATGTACTTAGATGTAATATTCAGTTATCTTTTAACAATAGAAAGCCTGGAATTCTCAGAAAGTGTATATTATTGCTTCCAAGGAGACTTGAAGCCTGAAAGTCATGGAAGGAACATTAAAACGTGAGTCTTTTGATTTTCAACACCTACACTATTTCCCTGATATCATGCTGCCTTACAGAGAATTTTAGTTCAAATATTGCATTTTACAAATAAAGAAATAGAGAAATATAAGCCAAACAGCTATTTACTAAAAACTTTGGGAATTGAAGAACTTAGATCATCTCATAATTATTTGATTTTCTTATTAATTAGATGAGATAATTAATTACCAATTTTAATTCAAATGATATGCTTACATCTCTAATTCATGATGTCTGATGATTAGATGTTACCAGGGAAGGAAGACCGTTGAGATCATCTCTGCTGTCTCCTCACACTGCCCTCTGTTCCTTTCCCACCTGAGAATTCTTGGTTATTTTGGATTATACAGTAGTTTTTAATAAACTTCTTTATATACTCACTTTCTTTATATACTCACTTGCTTTACATGAGAAAGGACACATGAAAGATAAAATGTGTGACTCTTTTAAGGTCCAAAAATGTCTTTGTTCTATGTGAACATTTGAAAGATAGTTTGAAAACATTTTGCTCCAGAGGTATGAAGACGTCACTCCTGGTCTTGTAGCGTCATTGCTGCCGAGGCCCAGGGCCCTCTGACCCCTTCACTGAAGAATCAGTTGACCTCAGTGTGTGGGATTTCTATGCTGTATGAATGAAAGGGTTTGATTCTAGGACAACAATGTCTTCATTTTTAGCCTTAACTGTCACAGGAATAAATATAATCTGGTCATTGAAAAAGCTTCTGGTTATGTGTCTGGAGTTAATCACAGCTTTCAGGAGACTTGATTTCAGGCTCCAGGGGTTGACGGCTGGCCATGAGCTCAGGGAGCTGTCCAGTCCAGGGCAGCTGTCTTCCACCACATCCCATGTGGTCTCCTCAGAGTTTACATGGGGCTCTGATTCTTCTGGTGCCAGATTCCTCCACGTCTTTTTTCTGTCTTTTAGCAAGTTTGGAATTGCCCTTGCCAAGCTGATTCTCTACCCGCGTGCCCTCCTTGGGGGGGTGGGGGGGCGGCTGGGTTTTTCCACACGTGTGTGAGGGGGCTTCGGAGGAGGGAAGTCAGACACCTGCTCAGTTCACAGCATGGAAAGCACTGCCCTGTCTTGTTAAGCCAAACTCCTGGATTTGTCTTCTCAGAGGAGGCGTGAAAGCATCGCATAGAAACGCAGCAGGCCTCCGGTAGCCTGGGTTTGCATCTTCTCTTAGAATCTCAAATAAGGAAGCAAGGATCTGAGTGCCGTTGTGGGCAGAACCAGGGATTTTTGGTCCAAAAAAATATTCAATTCTACGATAAAAATGCATGTAGCGTTCTGCTGGGCAAACGCCCCGCACTGCCTGTGTCGGCTCCGTGATCTTCGTCGGTGGAAACCACTCCTACGAGAACTCATTACCACGGTGTTGGCACAGTGTGTGTGCAGCATGAAGCTGGGGTCTGCTGGGCTGGGCCGGTCCTCAAGCCTCCGGGCGCTGGGGCACCACGTAGGGCCCCGATGAGCCGGCCCGCGTCCTGCCTCTCCAGTCTTGGTGAATCATCGAGCTTGGGTTACGTCCGAAGTCGCCCTCTTGGGCCTGAGCACCCACGCTCTCTCCCCCCTGGACAGCCTCCCTCCATCCTCAGCCTGAGAGCTGCTCTCCCTCCAGCGAGCGGGACACCGGGCTCTGCGGACGTGGCCCCGGGACAACGTGTCCCGCACGCCGGGAAGGAGCACTTCTGTCTCCGGTCTCCTGGCCCAGAGTCCTCCGAGGGCCGGATTTGGTCCCCTACAGCTCTGTCGGCGCTCCGCGGGCATGCAGGAGTCAATCAATGAGTGCGCAGTTACATTGAATTGAAATAAAAGACTAAGTGTTCATATTGTTTCTGAGACATGCTTTATTACTACTTTGAAGTGATATGAATTCTCAGGGCATTAGACACGTTCATAGTCTAAGGGAAGTTCAAAATTACATTCTAAAGTCAATATAAATGTTCCTGGCATTTGGGAATTATCACTATTCCTCCCATCATCAAGTTGAACAGATTTTATATTATATTAAACATCATTTTCTGTGAAATAAGACTGGATTTAAAATGAAATTGACTATCCTTGATGCCGAGGCAGGTTTCATGCTGTCGTCTCTTGACGGTCCTTGTCAGTACATTCATACTTATCCCAAAATTATTTCCTCTTGTCACCTAGAATATTTTCCAGTACATTCATAACTGCTAAGTGATGTGAGTTTAAGGAATATAAAGTAATTTTATCTTGTGGTACTTTAAAAATGCTGAAATAGGCTTAATAAGAGACAAGTTGTATGAGTCGCTCCAAAGCAAAATGTAAATGATTATTGGATTGCAACGACCCCCATTTCCCTTTGCAAAGTGCTGTGGCTGGTGCTTGATATGCCCACACTGAGAATGCACGTAGCTGGAAGTTGCGTTTGCTTTCTCTTTTTATGCTGTTTTTAGTACTGCCTGAGCCAGTCAACATCTGAATTTCAGCCTTTTCCAGCCACACTCACGTGACATGAGGTCTCTTTCAAATATTTGTTGTGCATCCACCATGTAGCAGGCAACCACACGCGCTGGGTGGGCAGCAAGCCTCCTCTAAGGAGTCCATGGCCATTTTCCAAACTTTATAGGAATGAAGGTTAAGGAACATTAGTTTTGCGATGCCACGTGCACTCCAGGGCTTTCCCAGTTTGTTTGGAAGGATGCTTACGCTCCTGCATTTGCTTGGCGTTTATTGGAGTGTTCGTTGTTGTTGTTGTTGTTTTTAAATTTTTATTGACTAATGGAGGATAAAAGCAAAGGTTAGGGCCATTTATCTCTACATGTTCTCAGGAAATCCTGAAAGACAGTATAAGAAACCAGTTCCGTGTTTGCATGTCACACACTGAAGAAGGGATCTGAGAAAAGAAGGATGGAGCGTTCCGGAGACGATTCGCTCAGGGCCCTGGGTCATAATGGGAGAATGCTGATGAGCTTTGCAATGAGTTAGGCTCTAGAAAATGTTGAGTCAATTAATCATATATTTAACTTTCATAACTTCATTTTTTAAGAAATTCCTCTATGAAGATGGGGATAATTTTAATCAGTGTAAATTACCAAATGACGTTACTAGAAGTATAGGAAAGATAGTTTGCTTTTAGCAGCATTGGGATTAGTGCTGTTATTTTTCACAGACTTCAAGTTTAGTCAATAAATTGGCATCTTGTACTACGAAAAATTACCACCTTCTATGCAGATATGGTAATGTTTCTTAAACCTCGATTAATTATTCAGGTTCAAACTATCAAGTGTGGCAACAGAACATTTTCGTGCCTGACATTTTTATTCCTCATTATTACATGTGAATTTGCACACCCTTGGGTATTTCTTTGTCTCCAAATATTTAAAGAGCGGTAAACCGTGACCTCAAAGAGTGGCGTTTCCGACATTCTCATTTCTGATAACCCACAGCCCCTCACCACCCTGCCCTGGCGTGTCGGTGTAAGTGACCATTTCTGCCTTCCAGCTGCAGACTTCCTCATCCCTTTTGCCTTTGCTGTCATAACTGAAGCTGTCAGCTAGTTCTTGCCATGGGCACATGAACACCAAGATTTCCCAAAGTAGGCACGCCTTGTGTTCTGCGGTGGGCTCAGTGTTCATCTGAGTTTACAGCCTGCCTCTATGAAATTGCCTCAAACTCAACGGGGCCTCTAGATTTCCCACATTTATAGTCTTCATCCCCCCCAGCTCCTGGGCATGTATTTGGCATCTGGACTAGGTTGGATCTTACACTGTCCCATGCAATTTGCATTTTGGGACTGTACATTGTAAACTGCTGGCATTTAGGAGGTCCTGAATTTGCTAGCCTTGCATGTTTTGACTCAATATAACCCTGGCTGATCTCCAGTTTCTTTGCATCTCTGTTTTCCTTGCCAATGTGATCAGCTTTTTAAAGAAAGTTGCTTTGAGCTAGCCTTGTATCAATGACAGGAGTAATGTTTTCCAATCTCAAAGTGACTCTGTGAATCTGTCTAAAATATGCTACTGTCTTGCAAGTGAAAACACATTTGTGCTAAATTACATGTGTGAAAGGAGCTAGAGCTGTCTGCCAGCTTCCGCATCCTAAGCCCTTCCTACAACCTCTCTCAGTGTCAGGGGAGTAGAGTTTAACGTAGAATGCTTCAAGACTAAAGACGGCTAAAATCTGATCTCAGAGTATTGTTCTAGTTCTTTTTTTTTTCCTGCTTTCTATTGGCCTTTGAATTCTTGTTCCACATTTAAACCTCCAGTCTTTCATTCTCTTATTTCCACTTTTTCCATTGTGATGTCTTTCTTCTCCCTTTGCACATGAATGTATTTTAGATTTTCCTGACTACATTGGTAACCAATTAATTCACTAAATGTTCATATTAAAAAACCAGATAGTTTTCTTAGAAATACAAACATTTGTGTGGAAGAATTGTTAGGATACACTAATGCCTGGCTCCATTCTATATTTCACTGAATGTGATAATCAAAAGTGATTATCAACTAATGTTACTATCCATGCAGAAATACTAAACGCACACCTAGACAAATAGATCATCATTGCTCCAGAATTTTCAGGGTACTTCCTCGAATCAAACCACATTGGCAAATGGGTCTCCAGTGTGGCTCAGTCAGTTAAGCGGCCAACTTCACCATTTGTGGGTTCGAGCCCTGCATCAGGCTCTGTGCTGACCATTTGCTCAGAGACTGGGACCTGCTTCTGATTCTGTGTCTCCCTCTCTCTCTGACACTCCCCCACTCACCCTCTCTGTCTCTCTTTCTCAAAAATAAACATTAATAAATTTTAAAATCCACATTGGCAAAAAATTCAGCAATGATTTACATATACTAGACAACTCATCAGCACTCCAAAATATACTAAACACACACACACACACACACATCACACACATACGTATGTGGTGGTATGCAAATTAACCCAGACACCTGGATTGCTTAGCTTCTACTTAGGAATGCAGTTTTCTATCAACATTTCTATCCATAGATGGAACAGGTTCATTTTTTATTTTTCTTCCTTTGGAGAAAAGTATTTATCCATCTTATCATCATGGCACTTGTGTGGTATCCTGGAAAGCACTGATGGGTTATCATCATTTTTTCTGACACATTTAAGTAATAACACCTTCTTTCTTTCTTATTTACCCCTGAGTGCTTTTACTGCAATTCATCTCCAGTACCTTTTCCAGAATATTTTCATAGCAAATTGCCTTAGGTAAAAGATACAGCATCTGCCTTCAGAGCAAAGTCATGATGCTTAACGTCCAGCATAAGAAAAGTAATGTCTCTCTACAGAGCAGAAGGCAAGGATGTCTCATATGAGCCCAATATAAAAGATTTAGGTTCCCTAAGATCAAGATTTCTTTACTTTGAGGCAACCCACTGCATACATGCATCCCCTTCTGGACCCTTCGGTGCCATGCCCCTAGGACAATGGGACGAGGAGAACTGAGACAGCATGCTGACACTGTGAGGGCGTGATGAAGTTCTTCGTCTCTGACCCAGGAGTCTCCTGTGTTCTCGGGACACCGGACACGGAGACAGGCACAGCGTGTAAGGAGGTCAGAAGCTTGGAAAGCCTCAGGCTCTTCACAGTTCTTAGCAGCCACGTCCTGGGCTAACTATCCTCTCTTACAGTTATCTGAGTCACCCTTAATTATTAAAAAAACTATTCATGGGACACCTGGGTGGCCCAGTCAGTTAAGATTTCAGCTCAGGTCACGAACGTGCAGTCCGTGAGCTTCGCATAGGGCTCTGTGCTGACAGTTCAGAGCCTGGAGCTGCTTCAGATTCTGTGCCTCCCTTTCTCTCTGTTCTTACTGCTTGTGCTCTGTATCTCTGTGTCTCTCAAAAATAAATAAATGTTGAAAAGAAACTATTCATAATTAATTAGTGTGGCAGGTAATTAATAAAATTAAATTGTTTCTATGATTGCTGGGTAGTATTCTGTGAATGTTCTATTTTAGTAGTCATTATTGTAGTTTCGCACAAAACAAATGTCTTATCTAAGCACATATGCCTTGCATTGTTTGTAAGGGATTCATAAGCAAAATGAATTTTAAAAATGAAAAGACAGTCATCATATATTATATACTAGATCCATGTAGTTGTTTTCCCCCATAAACACATTTTATAAACTAACTCAATTTAGTACAGTTGTATTTTAGGGAAACTTTGATAAACGTGTGATTTATGACCAAATTTTCAATTCGAGTTTAACATTTTGGTAAGATGTTATTGAACTATTGGTTGAGGAAAATATACATTTGCTAGCCAAGAAACCCCACCAGAACCAAAACCAACCAAACTACACAAATCCACTCTATAATTCTACGTGGTACAATGTCTATAACGATGGAATAAAATGAGGAATCACTGTTTTCTTGCAGGCCGTCCACTGCCTTTGCCTAGAAGTATCATTTTTTATGCACCTTAGAAAAGCAATGTCAAACCTAAGCTTAATAGGTGAATAAAAGTGAACTAGGACAATATTTTCAAGTTTCAAGTAAAATCAGAACACATTATAAGTGAATGCCCTGAAAAACACCTGAAACTTCTTCTAGTTTCATATTTTCCATGGATTTTTGCTCACAACTTTATGCAAACATCAAAGGTATCCGCTGTTTATGTTTATTTGGGAATACGATGGCACAGAGTAGAAATGTTCTGGGATAGTAACAACCATTTAACAATGTAAAGCACGAGTACTAACCTTTGCCCCAAGATGGTCATTTATTACTAAGAAATCAGTACATTCTAGAATCCTTCAATCCCATAAATTTTTTAAAATAAGGTTATAAGATTGTATTACTATCCAAAGTTATGAAAATATTTATTTGCATAAAATATATACCTCTAATATTTACTTATGTATAAGTTCATGTATATATTACAAAAAGTTTAAATATAGGTTATTCATACAGTGATGTCACATATTAATACCTACAAATACAAAATGTATTGTACATCCCAGATTTTTTTGACTAAAGAAAGAAAAAAAGACCATGGATTCTTAATATCTCAAGTTGTGTTTTAGTTTTGGTAAAAGCACATTAATTTGGGGAATGTAGTTTATGTCACACTTTCTAGAATATTACATGTCCTTTTTTCTTGGTTCTTAGTTTCATAAAACAACCACCTCAGCAGGACCTGAGGTGAAAAGTAATGTATTCTCCAGCCTTGGCAGAATTGACCCTTCTCGTATGATGTGGTATGACATCATGAAGTCAGGTCGCCCCACCGGGGCACTTTATGCATGGTACTTCTGTGGATCCGAAGGACACCAGGCACTTACTGCTGGTATCTGTTCAATAGCACTCTTCTGATACTGTGGAGCCAGACTGAATTCTGAAAACTATGTCTTTTCTCCCAGATGGGTGTGTTTGGGAAGACTATGACATCTGAATTCTTCATTTGTACTCAAGAAATGAAAATGGTCTATTCTAAAACCCTAATGAGGGGAAATTGCACTCTAGACAGTTACACACATCAATTATAGATGGTGGCTGACTCTTGTTTCAGAGGGTCTGAAAATTATGGACTCTGTTCCCCTATGACACAGGAAAAGTTAAAAGAGCTCCTATTGAAATGTGCTTATACCCCACTTAAGTGAATAAATGTAAGAAAAATGTGGGGGGCACCTGGGTGCCTCAGTTGATTAAGCATCCGATTCCTCACTTCTGTTCAGGTCATGTCTCAGTCAGGCGGGCTCCGTGCTGACAGTGCTGACCTGCTGGGCATCCTCTGTCTCTCCCTCTCTCTCTGCCCCTTCCTTGTTGGTGCTCTCTTTCTCTCTCAAAATAAATAAATAAACTTTGAAATATGCTGACACCACACATGTGAATTATAATGGTATAGATTATAAAGGAAATTTATCAAAATACAAAATGTCATTAAAAAAGAAAATTATTTAGATTTCAAGTTATATCTCTAAACATTTAATGATTAAATGATTTATCATTGTTTATGTATGAGGGTATAATAACTGTAGGCATACATATTTTTGTTTAATTTTAACATTTTTACCTAAGATTTCTTATGGGATAAAAATATGAATAGAATTACATATATTAAGGATAAAAATGATTTCAAGCATCTTGGTGCAGGAATGGGGTAAATTTTAATATTGAGGGCTTCCTGTACAACTGCCCCAGCTTATTCATAAAAGTTTTCCAAATACACACAAATTGTTTCTCAAAAAAATTACATGCCCTTAAGGAAAGATAATTCTATCATAATGACATTATCTTTTCTCTTATAATCATGGTACATATAGAGATAATACATATATAACACTGACCGTTGCTGAAGCTACCCCTCCACCCCCTACCCCCACCCCCATCCTGGTTCAGTCATACACAGGGTTTTTGTCATTAAAAAAACCTTCTTCTTAGACTCAAACAGCATGAGAGTCGTTTCTCTAACCGCCGGTTTCATACAGCAATGTACGACGCCGACGTGCGCTGCGATCGTGTGTGCGGTGCTACCGCTGTGCCGCATTTCTAACTCGACGTCAAAGCTCTGCTTTCTTACTGACCTCTCAAACCATGTCCTTCCAGGCTTCATGTTCCAGGGCGAGTTCGTTTAGGACTAGATGCATCCATCAGGATTCTTTATGTTTCAGAAGACAGGAAACAAATACAAATTGTCTCACTGAACGAAGAAATTTGGAGGTAAAAGTAGTTTAGATCAAGCAAGACGCACGATGTAGAGAGAGTCCTTCCTTCCTTCCTTCCTTCCTTCCTTCCTTCCTTCCTTCCTTCCTTCCTTCCTTCCTTCCTTCTTTTTTACTGAGGAAAAACTATAGAAATGATTTAGCACAACTTTAATTTTCTTCACATGAACAAACCAAGACCTTTCAAATGACTTCACCAAGGTTACACATACATTAGTCATTATAAAGTTTCTTCACAATTCTATTCCTACCACATATATAAGTATATACATATATACGCATACCCAACAGAGTGAAATAAAATAAAATATACAATCAAAACATAAACAAATTATACTGCTAAAATCTATGAAGGTCTAATCTTCATTAATAAACATAAGTAGCTGAAATGCCAGCAGAGCTGTAGCCACTAAGAAACAGAACGTGTGATACATGAAATTAATAGATTCTTCCTTTCTTTGGCCTATTAAGACAGAATTTTTTAATCCTCATTTATTTGTTTTGTTTTTAAGGCTAAGTGAAAGTCTATTTTTCCAATCACAGTGCCAAAGCCAAGCAGCATTTCTAACCAGAATTAACTGTTAAATAATAAATTTTTAGCTAAAAACACTTTGGTCATTCTTTTATCTATTTACTCAACAAATACTTTATCAAGAAACAATTAGTTGTCAGACTTTATATTAGAAGTTGAAAGCAAATAGGAGTGGTCCCTTCCCTACTTGAATTTACATCTCCTATTTCTATTGATTACTTAATTAATTTATAGCACGTGCACATGGGGGAGAAAAAGAGGGAGAGATAGAGAGAGAGAGACAGAGACAGAGACAGAGACAGAGACAGAGACAGAGAATCTTAAGCAGGTTCCACACAGCACAGAACCTGATGTGGGGCTTGATCCCACGACCTTGGGATCATGACTCAAGCTGAAATCGAGTTGAACGCTCAATAGACAGAACCCCCCAGGTGCCCTATCCAATTCCTTTTTCAACAGAGATTGCTTTGGTGGTCCGTCTGTGAGGTGTGGATGGGGTTCAATATGCAAGCAGTGGCCATCGTAACAAAAGATGCTTGTTAGGGGATGAGAATTCAGGCTGAATCTATGTGACTGGTAAGGCTTAGCATCAAGTAGTTCACCTACAAAAATTGACCTCTATCCTTGAAGCTCATGGTTGTGGCAAATCAGTATGGGTTGGTGTGTGTGTATGTGTGTGTGCATGTGTGTGTGAAATAACTCTAGTTATTCGATTGTGATATTAGTGATTGGTAAAGAAATGAAGAATTCAGAGAACTATGAGGTGAGTTAGATTGTAATTACTCAAACATATCAAGCAAGCTATATCTATTTTGTACCAGGTTGAAACAAAAACATATTTTTCTCCAAAAATTGACTTGTAAGCTGTATGATAGTAAAAGTTTTATAAAGATATAGCCATGTTAAGAGGGCTTTCCATAGGTCTAAATAAACTTAGGTATCCCCAGATGCAGTCTCTTTGGGAGGGAATGTCTGGAGAGACTCCAGAGGTATCTGTACACTGACCTACCAAAGGGAGGAAGGGTAGTCTCAGTTTTCTCATAAGCATTTCTATACTGGTCCGCCAAAGGATAGAGAGGTTTTTCAGAAAAAATCCCCATAGGGACTCTATATTGGTCTACCCCAGTCTGAAATGCATGCCTTACAATACAAATCATATCTTTCCATAATGCAAAACTGATTAAAAGTAAAACAAGTTCTCACACTTTCAAGAATATTTATTTCCTTGAAGATCTGTCATTGTGTGTATGGATGCTATTTAATGATAATGACATATAAATTTTGAAAGTGACTAAAAATATAGACAAGATCAACCTTTAGATGTGTGCTTACTGTATGATTTGGCAACATCTACCGAATGCTTAACATATTTTCCAGAGACACAATATCTTAAAACACTGTATTAGCCACAGTGCCCCTCCTTATCTTGGATGTGATAAAGGTGATAACAAGTAGTTCACTTATATTCCACATTCATACCTGCATTTGTTTCTCTATAGTCCTTGAACTTTGATGAAGTTATTTAAAATACATTATATTCAATTCAGTCTTACTCATCATCTGTCCATTAACCAACCGCTGTTTCTTCTCTTTTATTTTAGTAAACATTTAAATCATTTTGTTGAGTTCTTACAAATCCCCAAAATTAGGGGTGCCTGGGTGGCTCAGTTGGTTAGGTGTCTGACTCTTGATTTTGGCTCAGGTCTTGATCTCCTGGTTTGTGAGACTGAGCATCACGTAGGACTCTGAATTAACAGCATGGAGTCTGTTTGGGATTCTCTCTCTCCCTCTCTCTCTCTGCCCCTCCCCAGATCCTGCCTTCTCTCAAAGTAAATTAAATTGTAGTAGTTATGTGTTTTTCCCTATTTCCTAGTTCCCTGAGGTATAAAGTTATTTTGTTTAGTTGAGATATTTCTATTTTCTTAACATATGTATTTATCACTATGAATCTTTCTCTCCAAACTGTTTCTGCAGAATCCCATGGTTTCTGGCATGAAGTTTTCATAATCATTTATTTTGAAATATCTTTGAGTTTGCATTTGATTTCTTCTTTGACCCGTTGGCTGTTCAGCAGTATGTTGCTTAATTTCCATGTATTTGTAGATTTCCAGCTTTCCTTTTGTTGATTTTATTTTATACCATTGTGGTCTAAAAAGATACTTGATATAATTTAAATCTTCATAAGTTTACTGAGACTTTTTCCATGTCCTATCATGTGATCTATCTTGGAAAATGTTATGTGTGCACTTGAGAAGAATTATATTCTGTTTCCTTTGGATGAAATGATCTATAAATACTTGTGAGATTCATTTGGTATAACATTTGGTACAAGTTCATTGCTTTTTTGTTGATTTTATATCTGGATGATCTATCCCTTGCTGAAAGTGAGGTATTGAAGTGCCCTATTATTATACTATGGTCTATCTCTCCCTTGATATCCACTAGAATTTTTAAAAAAATTTTAATGTTTATTTTTGAGAGAGAGAGAGAGAGAGAGAGAGAGAGGCAGAAAGAGAGAGACACACAGAATCTGAAGCAGGGTCCAGGCTCTGAGCTGTCAGCACAGAGCCCGATGCGGGGCTTGAACCCAGGCACCTTAAGATCATAACCTGAGCCAAAGCTGGACGCTTAACTGACGGAACCACACAGGTGCCCCAGAATTTTCTTAATGTATTTCAGTCATCCAATGGTAAGTATATATAAACATATATTTTTATGGTTATATCTTCTTGATGAATTGACTCATCATTATATAATGATCTTTGTTTCTTGTTAGTATTTTTGCCTTAAAGTCTATTTTGGCCTGGCATCAGTATACCTCCACCTTCTTTTCTTTCCCACTTGCATGAAATATCTTTTCTCTCCTTTCACTTCGAGTCTAGGTGTGACCTTAAAGTGAGTTCTTTGTAGGCAACATATATTTGAGTCCTGTTTTTGTTTCTGTTTTTGTTTTTTAATCCACCCAACTACTCTGTGCATTTTCACTGGCGTATTCAACCTAATTACATTTACAGTAATTACTGATACATAAGGACTTACTCATGCTGTCTTATTTTTTTCCTAGTTGTTTTGTATTTCCGTTGTTTCTTTTTCCCTCTTTGTAAATTGTTGATTTTCTGAGATGTTATCTTCTGTTTTTACTTTCTCTATCATTTATACATCTGTTGTAGGGTTTTGCTTTGTGGTTACCATAAAGCTTACATAAAACTCCTTACAGATAAAGTAGCCCATTTTAAGCTGATGAGAACTTGAATTTAGTTGTCACAAAGTCTTCACCTTTTTTATTCTTCCCTTTATAGGTTTTATCTCTTTTTATATTATATATTATTAACTCATTACAGCAGCTATGCTTATTTTTAATACTTTTGCTTTGACCTTCACACTATAGTTAAGTGATTTACACATTCTCCTATTACTGATGTAGAGTTTCTGTGTGTGACTTTGTGTGGACCATTTCCCGTGTGCGGTGCAGTCTTATATGCTTTCATGTTGCTGGTTTGCTCCTGCGCATTTTCAGCTTGAAGAGCTTTCTTTCAGTATTTCTTGCAAGGCGGGTGCAGTGGTAATGAACTCCTTAGCTTTTGTTTGTCTGGGAAAGCCTTTATCGCTTCATGTCTGTAGAATTACTATGCTGAATAAAATATTTTTTCTGGCATTTTTTTATCCTTTCTACAATTTGAGTATGTCCTTCCACTCTCTCTTAGACTACAGGGTTTCTGCAGGGAAATCTGCTGATAGACTAATAGAGATTCTTCTGTAGGTTACATTTTATTTTCCCCTGGCTGCTTTTAGATTTCCTTTATCATTGATTTTTGACAGTTTCATTATAATGTGTTTTTGGAGAAGGTTTCTTTGCATTGAGAGAGTATAATGATGTATTAGCTTTCTGAACTCGGGTGTCCAATTTGCTCCCCAAGTTTGGGATGTTCTCAGCTACTGGTTCTTTAAATAAATGTTCTGCTTTGTTCTCCTTTTGGTTCCCTGATTATTCAAACATTTGTTCTTAGGAATTCCTGTTAATCACGTATGTTTTCTTCACTTTTTCATTCTTTTTCCTTGTAGCTTGTTGAGTCTTCAAACCAGCTGTTTTCAAATCTTTACCATATATTTCATAAAATTCCATGCACTGGAACATGGTTATTGGAGAATTATTTTTTATTGTACATTTCCTTGATTTTTTCATGGTCCTTGTAGTTTCGCATTGTTGCTTTCACGTTTTAAATAGTGCACACCTCCTTACATGTTTTCTGGTGACCTTCAGATGGAGCATGCTGATCAATAGCGTTAAACCTCTGGTTTTATGTACCTTTGTATAATATACCTGTTCCACTTTTCTGACCTAGCAGAATTCTTAAGGCTGGCTACTGGCATTCATTCTTTCTTTCTTTCTCTCTTTCTCTCTTTTCTTCTTTCTTTCCTTCTCTCTCTCTTTCTCTCTCTCTCTCTTTCTTTCTTTCTTTCTTTCTTTCTTTCTTTCTTTCTTTCTTTCTTTCTTTCTTCAGGAGGTGGCATTATAGCTCAAGCTGGTGGTTTCTCTCTTGCCACACACCAAGGTCTGTTTTCTTAATGCACTCTCTATCTACCCAAGCTCTCTCTTGCTGCTGCATATGGAAATGCACACAAGAGATGGTTGCCGTTTGGTGGGCGGTGCGGAGTTAAGGAAGTTGGATGTGACTGTCGACCTATAAGGAGATCCCAGGTGTGATATTGTCACAAGTTCGTGGGTCAACTTCCTTCGGTGCGACTCGAGTCCGTTGGAACGATGCCCCTTATCTTCCTGTTCCCAATCTTCTCTCTTCCCTGGCCGCCGTTCATGGGGGAGCTGGACACCCACTGACCAATGCCTTCTCCCCTGTGGGAGAGGTCACCACTGTCAAATAAATCAGTTCCATGTGGTGTTTCCTTTTGAGGTGGGGCAATCCTGGGAAAGTTTCCTTCATCATTATCCCCACTGTGAATAAACTCATATTTTTTTTTCTTTCTTCAATGGCAGGCTGGAATTTCCCCTCAGGAAGGCTGGACTTGTGCAGCCTTTTTTTCCTAATAGCAGAGAAAAGGTTCTGAGAAGTTTGTTGGCTTTCCTGGTTCTATGGCTCTTACAGAGGTGTCTGCCAATTACCAGATACACAAATGGGAGAAACTGGGTTCCTTGGCATATGGCGCTGGATTCCTCAAGGGTGCCTCTCAACATCCAAAAGTGTGCTTCTCTTCAGGAACGGATGCCTATTTCTGTTGTTAAAAGGGGGGGGGGGGTTGGGAGGACAAAAAAGAGAAACGTCTTAGACCACCATGATGCTGTTGCCATCACCTAAATGTTTTATGCGTTGATTTTCCCCTAAAAATAATTATCCTTCGGGTGGGGTCACTATGCTATCACCAGAAGGACATAGTGATATGGTTATCTCAATATCCCTCTAAGGAAGAATTAACCAAAGACAAAATACAGACAAAGATAGGTGAACTAACTTTTATATTTATATTTTAATACACATTTAGCACTGAATATTAATATATATATTTGGCTTTACATATATTTAGGGTACATATTAAATGAAAGTAATATGCTTGTGATATATTTTATATAAGTATATTATATATTATAATTAAAAATACATTTATATCTATTAAGTACTATATATTACAGATGCATTGTGTATGTGTATATATATATATATATATGTATATATATATATATATATATTCATTTTCCCTTTGAGAGTTGCTAGTCTAACAGTAGGTAATTTTGCCATATTTGAACTAAAGACTTTATGAGATGACTTTAGAAAATCATACATTTAAAAAAATCTTTCAGAAATAAATCAGGAAATACTTTTTAAAAATTATAGATAGCCTGTGAGATTAGGAGAATGGATAAAGCAATTTAAATTTGGTTACTT
Source organism: Helogale parvula (assembly GCA_004023845.1). NCBI lineage: Eukaryota > Metazoa > Chordata > Mammalia > Carnivora > Herpestidae > Helogale > Helogale parvula. Next base: position 472,798 of record PJEM01000228.1, read on the forward strand.
TAACCAATTCCTTCAATTCTTTGTATTCTTATTTATTTCAGTAGCCTGAGTACTTTATGGTATCTTCTTCATTATTGCTTTTGAGTAAGAACTCTTAGAAACACAAGGTATGAGCATAAAGCACAATTGTTCTTGTTAATTCATTTTAAATTTCATAAAATATTTCAAAAGCTTATTGGTCTCTAATTGTTAACATAAATTTTGAAACCTCTCTTTTGCAAAGTGTTCCAAAACTGCTTAAAATCTAGTTTTGATTCTGGGCACCTGAGCATTTCCTGCTTTTCTAAAATACCTCATCAACTGGTTGCATATAAAACAGTTAAATTGATTACCATGTCTATTGATATGTTAACAAACCATTTATCATCCAAGCATTTGAGTAATATGGAACTTTTATCATACAATATTAAAAATGTCCAATCAGCTATGATAGAATGAGAGCTAGGTTCTACCCGATGGACAAAATCATTCCCAAGTGCATTTCCACTTTTATACGGCCTCATGGGCTTGAAGTAAGGTAAAAGTAACATCACAATGACACCAAATAGGCTACTTGTAGGACCTCAAACCCAGAAAAGAAAAGGACCCAATCCCTGTACTGGGGAATGACTAGACCAAAATTAAAAAATCACAAATTGAGTCAGAACAGAATTATATCTTAACCCCATGCTTTTTCTCTCACACTGTGAACTTATACCTAAATCTGTATGTCTTTAGTAGTCTCCACATCCAGAGTCCTACATGGGGCTGGACCTCATGATCCTGAGATCAAGACTTAAGTTGAGATCAAGAATTGGACGTTTAAACGACTGAGCCATGCATGCACCGCTAAATCAGTATTTTCAAAATGTGATCCTGAATCCAAATTATTTGGATGCCTGTGAAAAATTCATATTTCTGAATTTTCCTCCAAATCCTTTGAATCAAATTGGTATCTGGGAATCAGTGGTAAGATCTACATAATTAACAATCAGCCTGTAAAACTATCTTATGTATATAAGATACATCTTTTCTAAAAGATACAAACATTAAACAGTAAAATACAAATGTAAGCAATCGACATTTTTGTCAGTGTCACTGGTATAACTAATGCCATCAAAATAACGAGGAGAAATTCTCAGTAACAATACTGTAGCTAGCTAGAGCTAGCCCAGCTATGAGAGCTGTTCTGGTTGTCAGCACAAGTGATTTTGAGACAATCATTTTTGGAAAACATTTTCCTATGTGATGTCATCATTTCTCTTTTCCAAGTATATTAGCTGGCATTTGAAATGTATAATTCATTTTGTAAAGCTGTTTTTCTTAAGTTACAAGTTGAGAACTTGATTTTAGTCACTTGACCACCAGGAAGTCTACTGAAACACATGGCATTTCCTACTTTGCAGTACTAAAATGTACATAGTTGTAGAATTCATAAAGCTCCCACAATAAACTTAGTTAGCAGAACATCAATTTTATTTGTTTCTGTGTTAAATACCTGATTTTAGCTAGTATTAAAAGATATCAATTATTATTTAATTCTGTATGCAAACCTCATTGATTTTATTTTGTTTAAACTAGTAATAGAAATATGTGTTTGTTTGCATGGTCTTTCAAAATATTGCAACTTTTGATAATGGCTCCACTGAAACAAATAATATGTATTAACTAATGTAGAATCCTTTCCAATTACTATCCTTCATAGTTTGCTAAAAATATTAAAGCATTCAGTCATGGCTGTATTGGCAGGAAATATGTAGCAACCACCTATGGTGATTAATTTTAAATGTCAACCTGGGGGGCCTGGGTGGCTCCTTGGTTAAGCATCTGGTTTGGCTCAGGTCATGATCTTGTAGTCGGCAGGTTCAAGCCCCAGGTCAGGCTCTGTGCTGACAGCTCAGAGCCTAGAGCCTGCTTCAGATTCTGTGTCTCCCTCTCTCTCTGTTCCCCCCCACCCCCTGCTCATTCTCTGTCTCTCTCTCAAAAATAAATAAGCATTAAAAAACTTTTTTTAAAAGTCAATCTGATTGGGCTACAAGGTGCCCAGATATTTGGTAAATTATTATTCTGAGAGTGTGGATGAATGTGTTTTTGGATGGAGTGACATGTGCATCAGTAGGGGGAGCAAAGGAGATTGCTCTCCCCAGTGTGTGTGGTCCTGATGCCATCAGTGGAAGGCTTCAATCAACAAAAAGGTGGACCTTCACACAGATCAGAGTGAACTTCTGTTGCTAATTGCCTTGAGTTGGTAATCAGTCTTCCCTTGACTCTCAACTTGAAGCAAAATACAGATTCTTCTTAGTTCTGGAGCCTGATGGCTTTCAGATTAGAACTACACCATTGGTTCTCTTGGGACTCCAGCTTGCTAGTTGCCAGTCTTGAAACTTCTCAGCCTCCATAATTACGTGGGACAATTCCTTACAATTAAGGAGTATCATTTTATATATAACATATCTGGGGGTATGTATAGGTATGTATATATGCATATATTCACAATATTTACACACACCCACACACATACACATATATACATCGTTTTGGTTCTAATTCTATTGAGAACCTTGATCAATATACTACCTGCCCGTCTATGTAAACTACAGCTCAGCTTTATTACAAAAACAGAAAGCACAGATCTCCTTTCTGGCGTATAATCTGTAATGAAGTCCATGTGATTTGCCTTTACAGAACACTACATGTTGAGATCATACTGGAACATTGCAGGTCAGTGATTTCTTGCTAGAACAGATGTAACATAATAGTATATTTAAGCAAAAATCATACAGAATAGATTCTTCTGTCAGAGAGAGTTCAAATTAAGTTTGTGTATTGCTTATATTTGGAATTATGCTGTTCCCATTTTAATGAGGCTAAATTGAGCTGGTAGAATAACTCCCGCATTTTGTTATGTGTCCACCCTGGGGCAAGTAATAGAGGAACAAGTTGAAAAATATAACCATCTTGTGTATTTCCATATCACTTTCCTCTTTATCTGTATATCTCATTCCTCCTGTTTCTGAGAATGGACAAAATAATTTCAGGCTGTGCAAAAGGCATGACCACTTGGGTTTGCATATGCTGGCTTTGTCATTTCTGAGTTTGGTAAGCTCCCTAACCAAAATGTGTTTCCCAGTTTTCCTCAGAAAATTATTTTATATAACCAACACATTAGATGTGGAATTTCAAGTTATGTGTGCCATTATTTATCATGATATAGGTAATATAGTAGACTTTCAATAAATATTTGTTGATTAGAAATTTATACTGGCCTCACAAGATAAATCTGTCATTATGATATTTTAGAGGCATACAGATGTAAAATGAGGGATAAAATAAGTTGTTCAGAAGACACTGTTGAGGAAATGTTAAAAACTCTAGATGTTTGAAAATATCTTCTTGCCAAATTTATATAATCTTAAAATGGAAATCGATCAGAAGATATTTGAGAATGAATTCATTGAACATATCTAGGTACATGATGAACTTTTGCTTCTTTTAATTTTTTTAAATGTTTATTTATTTTTGAGAGTGAGAGACAGAGCATGAGCAGGGGAGGGGCAGACAGAGAGAGGGAGACACGGAATCTGAAGCCGGCTCCAGGCTCTGAGCTGTCAGCACAGAGCCCAACACGGGGCTCAAACTCACAAACTGTGAGATCCCGACTAGAGCTCGAACTCCCAAACCATGAGATCATGACCTGAGCCAAAGTGAGACACTTAACCACTTGAGCCACCCACTGCCCCAAAGTTTTGCCTCTTTTAAATTTTCAAATAATTTTTATAAAATTAAACTATTTTATTCAGTTTAATCACTAAATAATAATAATTTTTAATTTTGAAATAATTATAGGTTCACAAGAATTTACAATGAAATGTACATGGAAATCCCTTGCACTCTTCACTAAGCCTTCTGCAATGACAGCATCTTTAATATAAAAACCAGGATACTGACGTTGATACAATCGTGTGTGTGTGTGTGTGTGTGTGTGTGTGTGTGTGTGTGTGTGCGCATGCCCATTTATACAGCTCTGTGCATTTTTATCACACGTGTGGCTTCATGTAAACACCACCACAGTCAAGATACATGTCAATACTATAACACAAAGCTCCTTTTTACTTCGTCAGTATAGCCTTTTCCTCTATCTTTCTTCTTTTTTCTCTTACATTGGGTGATCTTGGTGATTACTACCATCATCAACAACAACATCAGAAATTCTAAGTGAAATCCACAGTTATGACCTGTGTTAATTCAATCTCTTCCTACATTCCACTCCTACCATCCCTAAATTTTGAACACAGCAGTAGACTTAGTGACCTAACATGACTCAAATCACTCTTTTTTTTAACCATCTCCACCATTTTCCAATGCTGAATACCGTAGTGTTAACTACATATACATTATTCTGCAATTCTATTCCGTAACTTTTTATGTTGCAAAACAGTTGAACAACCCTTCTTTGCCCATCCTTTCAGCCACTGGGAGCTGGGAGCCTCCCTTCTGTCTCTAAAATTTGATTCCTTTAGTATCTCATTGCAAGTGGAATCATTTAGTACTTGTCTTTTTGTGACTGGCTTATTCTCCTTGGTGTAAGGTCCTCAAGGTTCATCTATGTTGTAGCACATGATTATTTCCTTTGTTTTATAAGTAGAATCATATTCCATTGTAGGTGTATACTACATTTTGTTTATCCATTAATCCATCAATGAACATTTGGGTGATATCCATCTCTTGGCCACTGTGAACAATGCTGCAAGCAACATGAGTGTGCAAATATCTCTTTGAGATCCCGTTTTGTAATTGATGGTTAATTGTAAATGAAATCCTTTGGGACATGTACCCAGAAGTGGGATTGCTGGATCATATCGTAACTTTATTTTTAATTCTTTTGGGAAACTCCATACTCTTTTCCATAGTAGCTGCACCATCATACCTTCCCACCAATAGTGCCCACGTATTACAATTTCTCCACATCCTTGTCAGCACCTGATATTTTCTGTGGTTTTTTATTAAGTTCATTATTTAACTCCAGCAGAGTTAACATATAGTTTTATATTAGTTTCACGTCTATAAAAAGTGATTCAATAATTCTATGCATTACTTAGTGTTCGTCATGGTAGGCATACTCCTAATCCCCATCGAGTATTTCAGCTGTTCTCCCACCACTTCCCCTCTGGTCATCATCTGGGCTTTTCTCCACAGTTAAGAGTCTGTTTTTTGGTTTGTTTCTTTCTTTTTCCTCCCTGTGTTCATTTGTTTTGTTTCTTAAATTCCAAATATGAATTAAATCATATGGTTATGTGTCCCTCTCTGACTTTTTTGCTTAGCATAATGCTCTTTAGCTCCATCCTCACCAATGCAAATGGCCAGATTTCGTTCTTTTATATGGCTGAGTAATATTCCACTGTGTGTGTGTGTGTGTGTGTGTGTGTGTGTGTGTGTGTGTGAGTGTTTGTATCATTTCTTAATCCATTCATCAGTCAATGGAAATTTGGGCTCTTTCCCTAATTGGGCTGTTGTAGGTGAATAAACATCGGACTGCATATGTCCCTTCTAATTAGTATTTTTATATTCTTTGGGTGAATACCTAGTAGTGCAGTTTTCGGATCATAGGGTAGTTCTACTTTTAACTTTTTGAGAAACCTCCATACTGTTTCACAGAGTGGCTGCACAGTTTGTATCTTCACCAAAAGTGTAAAAAAGTTCCTCTTTCTCTACATTTTTGTCAACACTCATTGTTTCCCATCTTGCTTCGCCACAATGACCATGTGAGGTGATATCTCTTCACAGATTTGATTTGTACTTCCCTAATGAAGAGTAATGTTGAATATCTTGTCATGTATCTTTTGGCCAATTGTATGTCTTCTTTGGAGAAATGTCTATTCATGTCTTATTTCCATTTTTAATTAGGATTTCTCATTTCTGGGGTATTGAGTTGTATCAGTGTTTTATATATTTTAGATACTAGCCTTTTACTGGATATGTCATTTGCAAGTATTTTCTCCCATTTAGTAGGTTGGCTTTTAGTTTTGTTGTTCCCTTCACTGTGCAGAAGCGTTTTCTTTTGATGAAGTCCCAAAGTTTATTTTTACTTTTGTTTCCCTTGCCTCAGGAGGCGTATCTAGTAAGAAGTGACTATGCCTGATGTCAGCTGTGCTCCCCTCTAGGATGTTAATGGTTCCCTGTCGCGCATTTAGGTCTTTAATCCATTTTGAGTTAAGTTTTGTAGATGGGTCATTTGCACATGGATATCCAGTTTTCACAACAACATTTGTTGAAGAGAGCATCCTTTCTTCGTTGTGTAGCCTTGACATCATCTTTGAGTATCATTTGACCATATACACGAGGGTTTATTTCCTGGCTGTCTGTCTATTTCATTCTGTTTATAGGTATGTCTTTATGCCAGTATCATACTTTTTTTTATTGCTTTAACTTTACAATAAATTTTAAAACCAAGAGTTGTGAGGCCTTCAGCTTTGTTTTTCTTTCTCAAGACTCTTTTTTCTGTCTCAGGTCTTCGGGATTCTATATAAATTTTAGAATTTTTTTTTCAATTTCTGTAACTATTACCACTGAGATAACAAAATTCACTGATATTTTGATAGGGATTTTATTAACTCTGTAGGTCACTTTGAGTTATATTGACATCTTAACCATATAAAGTCTTCTAATCCATGAACACAAAATGTCTTTCTATTTATTTGTGTCTTCTATAATTTCTGTCAGAAATGTTTTGCAGCTTTTACAATATAAGTCTCTTGCCTCTTTGGTTAAATTCTTTCCATTTTCTTCTTTTTGATGCTATTATAAATGAAATTGTTTCTTAATTTCCTTTTGACTGTTCATTGTTAGTGTGTAGAAATGCATTTGCTTTTGTGTGTTGATTTGTATCTTGCAACATTGCTGAAATTGTTTATTAGTTCTAACGGGGTTTTGTGGCATCTTTAAGGTTTCCTACATTCATGATTATGCCATTTGTGAATGGAAGTAACTTTTATTTCTTTCCTTACAATTTGGGTGATTTTTATTTCTTTTTCATGTGTATCGCTTTGACTAGGAACTCCAGCGAATAGAAATCGCACGATAGGCATCCTTGCTTTGCTGCCGATCTTAGAGGGAAAGCTTTCAGTATGAACCTAACTGTGGGCTTTTCATACGTGGCCTGTATTATATTGAAGCAATTTTTCCTTCCTTTCCTACCTTGAGTTTGCCTGTTTGCTTGCTTGTTTTAATCATGAAAGAGACTGAAGTTTTTAAAATGCTTTTTCTGCACCAATCAAGATAATTATTAGTTTTTGATCCTTCTTTCTGTTAATGTGGTATGTCATGTTGATATTCATATTTTGAAACATCCTTGCATTCCACTTAGTTATGGTGTGCAATCTATTCTTCTTAATTAATTTTTAAGTTTATTTATTTATTTCGAAAGAGAGAAAGAGAGAGTTTACGGCTACAAACTTGTCCCTTAGTCCTGCTTTTGTTGCATCTCGTATGTTTTGATATGTTGTATTCTCATTAGCCTTAAGACAGTTTGTAATTTCCCTAGTGATTTTTACCTTGACTCATTTGTTTTCCAAAAGTGTTTTGCTTAATTTTCAAATGTTTGTGGATTTTCCTGTTTTCTTTTTGCTATTGGTTTCGAATATCATACCATTGTCTGAAAAGATGATTTTAATCTTCCTAAACCTGTTTTCGCCTCTTTTGTGGACTAGCATCTGATCTATCCTAGACAATGATCTGTGGGCTTAAGAAGAATGTGTATTCAGCTATTACTGGGTAGAGTCTCATGTATATGTCTATGAGCTTCAGTTGGTCTGTAGTGTTGTTCAAGTCATTCATGTCATTTTGTCTGGTTTCTCTATTCATTACTGAAACTGGAATATTTTAATCTCCTACTTCTGCAGTTATTGTGTTGTGGTCTATCACTCCCTTCTATTCTATAAATATTTACTTCACGTATTTGAGTTCTCTCCTGTTATGTGCATATTTATAATCGTCATGTCTTCCTGGAAAACCCTTCTATCACTATTTAATTTCAATTTTATTGTTATGTATCCTTGTTTGGCTTTTATGACACTATTTGACGTGAAGTATGTTTTGTCTAATAGAAGTGTAGTCACTTCTGCTCTCTTTTGGCTAATATTGAACTGATGTTTTTTCCCATCCCTTCACTCTCTGCTTAAGTATGTCCTCATATTTAAAGTCATTTTTTTAAGTAGCATATTGTTGGATCTGTTTTTTCTTTTTATCCATTTAGTCATTATACTTCTTTTGAGTGGGGAGGTTAATATATTTGCATTTAAAATAATTACAGATGTGGAAGTACCTACTTTGCCATTTTGTTCATTGTTTTCTGTATGTCTTGTAATTATATTGTCCCTCTTTTTCCTCTCTTGCTTTATTCATTATGTTTCATTATTTTTGGTAATATGCTTCAATTCTTTTATCTTTTTTTGCTTCTTCTACATGTACATTCTATGGGTTACCATGGGTATTACATAAAACATCATGTGTTCTAGCAACCTATTTAAGCTGAGAACAACTTGAGCTCTATCACACACAAAGTCTCCACTTTTTTCTCCTCCTGCCTACCATGCGTGTTCTTTATTACCGTTAAGTCACTGTCTCTGTGAGACTTGAAGGACTGAGGCCTCTATTCAACCATCTGGCTGGTGTTGCTCCCCTTCTGTCTCTGTTTTTAAATGGACATTCAGAGTTATTCTTTCCTATTATGAATAAGTCAAATAAGCAAGAGACGATCCTAATTTAACTTCATACATTTTTACCACATGTCTACTCTGTGGCAAGTTCATTGAAAAGCCCTGGGAATTACAAGAGAAGTAAGACATATCTCTGACTTCATGTAAAGGGAAGGGATAGAAAATAAGAAAGAAAATCATTAAAATCTCATGTAGTAATTTAAATAAAGGAAGTCTACATAGAGTGAAGAATGAGAAATTGGCTCTCTCTGGATAGTCCTAAAATCCATCCCAAGAAACTCCATACTGGCTTAACTTTTGGAGGTGGACTGGCAAATATGTATGCCTACCAGTATTTATACATAAAATCACAAAATAATCCATGTTTTTTTAAGTGAAGAGTTCCCAGGAAACAATGGTAAACATAGCTGGTTTAGGACATAACAGTTACATTGAAAATGATTTCCTGCTTCTGTCTTCAAAGTTAGAGATTTAAATGTAAACATTGATCCATTATGTATATATACAAATGCATTTTACCTACATATTATTTTAAAATCTTGATACTGAATGTTTGTTTTTATAAATGACTTTTATTGTTGTCTCTGTAGAGAAAGGAGGGAATAACACATGCTAATGCAGGTAAAAAATATTGCACTTGCTTATTACAAATCACCCCAATGAAAGGCATAGTGAATTTTATTTTGTAACATAAATAATAAAACTTTTTGTTTCATGAGAATAAATGAGTTGCAATTCTCTTTGATGGAGATTATTAAATCCCAATATGACATTACTTAAGGAGTGCAAATGCATATTCACAAAATATAGTTGTTAATTTAAATTTATAAGCTCCCCTATGGTGAGTTATGTTTAAATTAATGAGTAAATCTGATGTTTAAGTCTACTACTCTGTGGTGTAATGGATATAAATAACTTAAAAATTTACTGAGTAGTTAAAATGCATAATACATGACTCAGTTTCTTTATATTCATAATATCTATTTCCTAGGGTTCTTCTGATGATACAGAGACCATAGATGGGAGCTCGCTTAAAAAAGTATGAAGTTGCAAACTCACATGAGACATTGTTACTTTATTACAGTTAAGTGTGCATTTGAAGAATTATTTGAAGAACCCAAATATTTTTAGCTGAATATTATTTTTCTTAAAACCAGAAGTCCATATGCAATCATGGTGACTGACTGTCGAGTCCCGCGCCCTGTGTCGATGCTGACTCCAGGCCTAATTCCCTGTCACCGACCACCAGGTCCTTCTGTCTCAAGCTCCCAGGAGTGTGCTTACTGTCTTGATATTGTCACTCCTGAGACATTGAACGAGTTATCGTATTAGTGTTCCCCATTCTAGCCTAGAACGGTCTAGAATTAGATCTCTAATCTAGGCCGTACAGCAATGTGACACTATTAACACACACTAACCTTGACAAGAGCTAAAATTCTCCAACTGTGGCTCCTATCTGCCTTGAAACATGGTGACCATTAAGTCTGCTCTTTTTGCGTCCTCTAACTTGAGAATTCAGCAGCTCCATTCCATCCACGCTTGAGCGCGACATCATTTATTCCTCAGAGGACGTCCAGTTCTCTCCATATATCTAAATGCTGCCAAGTGTAAGCCATAGATGTGGTGGATAAGACTGTACTCTCCAGGATCAAAGGGTTTGGACTTGAACTCTGCTTGGTCTTCCTCACTGTGTGAGCCTGGATTCATTGCTGAGGTGTTGTGTGCCTCCGTGTTCTCACTCATATAACGAAGATGAGAGTAGCATTAAATCAAGACTGCATGCAAGCGACACGGGCCCAGCGCAGTGCTGGCCTCCTTAGTGCTGGCTGTTATAACTGCATCTAGTCATCGGTAGTGGCGATGTTAACGCTACAACGGCAGTGGTAGTAGCAGCGGTGCTGGCTAGTTGTGGTGGTGGTAGCAGCCACAGTGGAAGTATTTGTATCAGAACCCCCTTCTTCGTCTCACATCCTCCCAACCAACATTCCCCTCCAGCAGTCGCTGAGGGAACTCTTCCCGAAGGGGAAGCCCCAGCTCGTGCCTCTGCGGCACCGCAAGTCCCTTGCTGTGGGCCAGAGGGCACGGAGTTAGTGCCCACTGGGCCGCTGGGCCCGTGGGGCAGATCTGCGCCTAGAAGCCTGTTTCTTCCCTGTGCCGGCTCCTCAGCAGTCACCAGGCTGAGCACGGCTGGCTTGGGTCGGTGGTTTGCATTTCTGTCCTTCAGGTGTCCTTCCTGTTTCTCCATCCCTCGGTCTCCTTTCCTGGGCTACCCCTCAACCCCATCCCCATTCCTCCTCAGGGCCGCTGTAGATAGTAAACTCTCTACTTTTAAGCTCTTTTTTTTTTCAGCTTTATTGAGGTGTAACTGAGGTATATTACAAGTATATAAAGTGTGGAGCGCCTAGGTGGCTCAGTCAGTTGAGTGTCCAACTTTGGCTCAGGTCATGATCTCACAGTTTGTGAGTTCTAGCCCCACCTCAGGCTCTGTGCTGACAGCTCAGAGCCTGGACCCTGCTTCAGATTCTGTGTCTCCCTCTCTTTCTGCCTCGCCCCCAATCATTCTCTGTCTCCCTCTGTCTCAAAAATAAATAAACATTAAAAAAAGTTTTTAAGTATATAATGTGAAGACGAGATACATATATCTTGTGAAATGATTACCATCATCAGATTAAGTAACACCTCCATCGCCTCACATAGTTACTGTGTATGTATGTGTGGGGAGGGGGGTTCACTCTCAAGCAAATTTCAAGCACACAGCATACTATTCTTAACCCTGGTCATCATTCAACACTTAGATCTTCAGGGCTCATTCATCTTGTAACTTAAGGTGTGTACCCTTGACCAACATCTCCCCATTTCCCATAAACTTTAATCTTTGGTAACCACCCTCTGTTTCTATGAGTTCAAATGTCCTTTCTTTTCCAGGTTCAATATATAAGTGAAATCATCCAGTATGTGTCTTTCTCCTGCTGGCTAACTTGAGTTAGCATAAAATCCTATAGATTTATCTCCATTTTTGCCAATGGCAGAATTTCCTTCTTTCCTACGGCAGAATAATATCCCTGTGTGTGTATGTACATAAACAATATCTTATTTATCCATTCATCTATTCATAGAAAATAAGACTGTTTCTATATTCTGACTGTTGTGAATAATACTTCAATAAACATAAGAGTACAGATACCTGAGACAATGATTTCATCACACACACACACACACATACACACACACACACACACTCAGGAGTAGGATTACTGGATCATATGGTAGCTCTATTTTTATTTTTTTGAGGAACTGCCATTCTCTTTTCCATAATAAGCGCACAAAATACTTTCCTTATTCTTCATGCCCTAATGCTTGTTATCTGCTGTCCTTTTGATAAAAGTCATCCTAATAGAGGTGAGGTGTTACCTCATTGTGTTTTTGATTTGCATTTTCCAATTACTTATGATGTTGAACTCCTTTTCACGTATCTGCTGGCCATTTTTATGTCTTCTTTAAAAAAGGTCTTTAATTCCTTTGCTCATTTTTAAATCATATGATGACCATGATTTTTGCTATTGAGCTATATACGTTCCTTATATATTTTGGATACTAACCACTTATAAGGTGTATGGTGTGCAAATATTTTCCCCAGTTCCATATAGTTTTCTGGTTGATTTTTTATTTGTTATTTAGAGGCTTTTTACTTTGATATAGTCCCACTTGTTTATTTTTGCTTTTGTTTCCTATGCTTTTGATATCATATCCAAAAAAACCATTGTCAAGACCAATGTCAAGGAGCTTACTCTCTATGATTTCTTCTAGGGGTTTTGTAGTTTCAGGCCTTACATTTAAGTATATAATTCTTTTCAAATTAATTTTTGAGACTGGTAGAAGACAGGGGTCCAGTTTCATTCTTTTGGATGTGGATAGTCAGCTTTCCCAACACCACTGAAGAGACTATCTTTTCACCAGATTGTGTTTTTAGAGACTTTATCCAAGATTAGTAGACCATCTGTGCATGAGTTTATAGCTGGGCTCTCTCTTTGTTCCAATTGTCTAAGTATCTGTTTTAATACCAGCATCATACTCTGATAGCCATGGCTTTGTTATATACTTTGAAATCAAGAAATGTGATGTTTCAGGTTTCATTCTTTCTCAGGACTACTTTAGCTATGAGGGGTGTTCTGTGCCTCCATATGAGTTTTGGGACTTTTTTTCTGTTTCTGTGGAGAATACCATTGGAATTTTGATAGAGATTGCATTGAATCTGTAGATCATTTTGGTCAGGTAGTATGAATTTTTAACAGTATTGATTTTTTTAATCCGTGAACAAGAGATATTTTTTTCTTCATATATATGATTTCCTCTATTTCTTTCATCAAAGTCTTAGAGTTTTCAGTGTCATATCTTCTACCTCCTTGTTAAATTTATTATTAAGTATTTTATTCTTGTTTATACTGTTGTAAGTAGGATTTTCTTCGTTTCTCTTTCTGATAGTTTGTCGCTAATGCATAGAAACACAACTGATTTTTGTGTGTTGATTTTGTGTCCTGCAATTGAATCTGTTAATTATTTCTAACAAATTTTGGGTGGAGTCCTAGGAGTTTTCTGTTATATAAAACCATGCCATCTTCAAAGGGAGATAAATTTATTTCTTCCTTTCAGATCTGGATTTAAAAAATTTTTTCTTGCCTAATTGCTATGGCTGGAAACTTCACTTTTATGCTGAATAGAGATGGCAAGCGTGAGTATGCTTGCCTTGCTCCTAGTCTTAGCGGAAAAGCTTCCAGCTTCTTATCTCTGAGCATGGTGCACCTTTAGGCTTGTCTTTCTGTGGTATCATATAAGTTGCATATTTCCATTTCTTTTGAACTGGTTACTGGGAAATTATTATTTTCCTTTGGTGGACTCATGTGTCCTTGACTTTTTTACGCTCCTTCTTGCACTGCTGTTTTCACGTTTGAAGAAGCAGTCATCATCAGCAGTCAGTAAAGATGGACTTTGGAAGAGAAAATCTTTATCAGCTCTACTAGGGATACTGAGGCTTTCTTAGACCTTTTCTGTGAGTGCACACGCTCCACACTTCTTTTTCCCTCTTGTGGGGAAATTCTTAAGATTGCATACTTTCTCTCCATCCTGAAAAGTTGGGTCTGATGGTAGAGCCTCCCATTCATTTTCCATGAAATGGTGCTGAAAGCCCAATCTTGTGTAGCTTCTCCCAATTATAGAGCTGAGGTGGCATTCTACATGTCCCCACTGGCTACCTGTCCTTACTGCCCTTAGAGGCATACCCAGGGAGTCAACTGTGTGGGTAAAGTGCACAGAGTACTAGGGGTGCTCATGGGCCATTTGGGTGGTTTAATGATGGGCATCCGGGTAAGTCTGAAAGTGGTTAGTAGAATCCCTGTCTCCTTGATGCTTGCTCTTTGAGGCCCCTGGCCATGTTCTCCCATACCCATCCAGCTTACCTCAGTATTTTGTGGGGCAAGAAAGTCGAGGGCTCTTTGGCAGTGTTTTCCGGAACTCATTCACACACTCTCACCTTCCTCCATGGAAGAAAATTATGGGCTGAGCATGTTTTTCTTGGAACTAAGCTGTTCACTTTGAGGGACGTGTGACATAGGTAAAGTAACTCTTCCTCTTATTTTCTTCAGTGGGTCCAGTCTTAAGTTCTTTTTTCTCTGATGGTTTATTAAAACTTTTCCACCGAACTCCCAGATTTCAATAAAAGTATGTTCATCCTCGATTGTCAAACCTGGTATTTGGGGAGAAGATGGTAGAAAACACCTGTTCTGCCATTTTGTTGGCGTCACCTGACCTGTAAAACTGTGTCAACATCTATTTTCTGAGGTGAGACCAAGGGTAAGATTTCTTTACTGTTCCATATCCAAGGACTTGAATTTATTCCAATAATCGTCTCGGATCACTCCAGTGCACAGTGATCTATTGCTGTATATGCCATTTATGAGTTAATCTAAGCAGATATATAATATATTTGTATTTGTTACTATGTAAAACATATGTCATTCCCATTAGTACTAATGACTGTCTACTATGCACAGGCACTCGAATTATATATTTATATGTGCTAACTTAACTCTTTCCACTTACCCTTGGAGGTAGTGATTATCAACTTGAAAATTATAGTGGAGGAAACTAAGGTTTAGAGAATTTAAATGATTTGACATTTTCTTATAGCTAGTGAGTGAGTGGCCTGAATTCAAACCTTAATGGCCTTTACTATAAAGTTAATATTTCCTTTTTAATATTGTTTGTGCCCTGTACTTCCAGTTACAAATGTGACATGTGTTTTCTCATTTTACACCTAACCCAACACTGTGCTTCAGTAAATATTTAAGCTACAATAGGAGGAATCGTCCACCTGGGTTTTTAAAGTATTGAGTTCTGTTTTAAATTTGGGTACAAATCTGAAGGATCTTATAAAATGTACATCTCTTTCATCAATAATAACAAAGAGAGGTTAGATTAAAATGATTGTCAAGGCTGTGCTTACTCTAAAATTTTATTATCTGTCAATTCAGTTGAATACTTGATTTCATAAAATGAGATAATATTTAATAAGTTTGATTATTGATAAATCTGTTTCAGAAAGTAATTTATTTTAATTATTACCATCATACAATTATTCTTTTTTAAAATATTATATCTTGCATCTTTTAGTAGCATCAATAATAATATTATGTCTTATAAGATGGAGTCGAATACATGTGTTCCCTGCTGTGAACCATGATATCTAATTGTTAAATATATATGGCTTCTTAGGAGAAGACCTATTTGATGGTGAAGGACTCTGAAAAGGAAGTTGCCAATGCCATCCTGCCATATTTTGGATTACCTTTTAGGTCCTGGAGACTTCTTTGATTTCTACTAAAAGCACATATTTCTTTGGGTCACACTAACAATCTGTAGCCTTGCTAATAAGTGTGGTGAGAGAAACACTAAGACTTGAGGGGAGAAGCACTGGGTGTTATATGGAAACTAATTTGACAATAAACTATTAAAAAAAAAAAAGACTTTGGCCATTTTCTGTGAGCCTGACCTCCCTCCAGGGACTACAGGATTGAAATCCACATGTTAACAGAATCCCATGGTGATTCATTATCTTGCATAATAAAATTTAAATTGCTTCTTTGAAATACAACTCAATTACTCCCTCAGGCCACATAATGAATGGAGACTTCATTTTTTTGAGGTTTTGCCTTTTTTAAAAATGGTAGCACATTTTATTCCAATTTATGTCAGCCCTTGACTGTTCCATAAGAGCCATTAATATTATTGTATTCCTGTCTTTAATATCATAACAAGATTTCTTTTAATAGTTGTGAAGATAGAAGATAAATCAATTGCCTGTCAATACATAACTTTATTGTTAAAACTAAGGGCCAAATATTAAAATCATTCTGATGAAAGTATTGTTCTTTCTACAGAAAAAGTTGGTAATATTTTTCAATGGCATATTGATAAAATTTCCTCTCAATATCTAAACATCCTTAGTCAGAATATTAGAGTTTTATTTTTGGAATCATGGAAAAAGATTTTAATAAGTAAGGAAATTCTGTTCAATAAAATTATGCCAGCACTTTCAAATTTATTCAATTTCTTTTTTATTCTTCAGTGTAGTATTAGTATTTTGTATGGTAGAGTGACTTATCTTTTTGATTTTTGTTGTTTTATTGAAATGTGTTTGACATATAACATTGTATATATTTAATGTGTAAAGCCTCTTGATTCGATACCTTTATATATTGTATTATGATTCCCACTCTAGAAATAATTAGTATCTTTCTCAAATTATAATTATTATTTATTTAATGGTTAGAATAATTAAGTTTTAGTCTCTTAACAAGTTTGGGGTTTATAATACAACACTCATCAATATTCACTATACTCTGCATGAGATCTCTAGGACTTATTTAAAACTTTGTACCCTTCAGCCACATTTGCTCTATTACTTCAATGCCCAACCCCTGGGAAACACCATTTTAGTCTGTTTTAGATTACATATTTTGAATAGAGTATTAAAGCACAATATTTGTCTCTAAGCACTCAGCAGCATAATTTTCTCAAGGTCCATCCTCTGTTGTCACAGATGGTCTTATTTTACATAGGTGAATGATGTTATATTTTGTTTATATTCGTTTTCTTTATCCATTATTCACTGATGAGCATTTAAGTTGTTTCCATATCATAGCTATTGTGAATAATGTTTCAGTAAACATGGAAGGGCTTATATTTCTTCAGACTCCTATTTTCCTTCCATTTGGATATATACCGAGAAGTGGAATTTATGGACCATAAAGTAGGTCTACTCTTAATTTTCTGAGGAAACTCCATACTGTTTTTTGTAGTGGCTGCACCAATGTATAGTCACAAAGGTCCAATGTATTGGACAGTGTATTGTCCAAAGGTCCACCAACACCCATTATCTCTTGTCTTTAGATAATCGCAGTGGGAAGTGGGGAGTGGGGAGTGGGGGGTGGGGGGTGGGGAGTGGTGCGCAGACAGTCATGACTTTCTGACTCTGTGTCAGGCCTTGTCTCAGGCGACATGCCCAAGTCATAGGGTGTCCAGGACTATGGGAGATGCCTACCACGGTGGTGCTTAAACTGTGCCCTGTCGAGATCCAGGGTTTGGGAAAAATGGCCTAATTTTCTGTGGGAAAGAGCAAACTGGAGAACCTGAACCTACCCTCCTGCCCATAGCAACGGGAACTGCTCAGTCCTTATGGAATTTTTACACTGGATTTCTGCATAGCATTAAGATGGAAGACATCCTTCCATGGCTGAATAAATAAACGCACTTCCCTGTTGATTTTCTCTTTCTCTTAGCAGGTGGAAAACTGCTTTAGATTGGAAACTTTTTTTTTAGAATGATGAAAGTGTTTTTATTGTGAAGAGCAAGGGTCACCAGCCCAAATGCTTCAGGCCCTGGAAGATAAATTAACAAATGGAGGTATAATGTATTCTAGATAAGAGCGACCTGTAATCAATTAATTGAAGACGGAATGTCCTACCAGAGTGAAAATTTAACATGCAAAATCTGTCTGCAGGCCAGATTTGGTGCTTGGTTTGTTATTGAAGATCTCTCCAGTAGAGATTCCTTGAAAATGGAGGGCAAAATGATGTGTTCTAACATAAAATTATCTCTGAAATGCATGACCTGCTGGCGATAGAATATGTGGCGATTACGGCTGCTTCTGAGGGGACAGAGCCTTGAGTCTTCAGTGTCATCACCTCCATTTCGAGGACGTGCAGAGCAGCCTGACTGGCGGATCCTGGGGAAATGAATTGGCTACGGGACAGCCTAGGTGACAAACTCCAGAACCTTACGGAGTTTGTGCATGAAACAAATATGACTACCGGTGGAGCCAAGTGAAGATGTGAATGAGAAGGACTAAATCAGAGGACTGAAGGGAAGGGGGGATTTGACAGTGAGGGATAAATAATCATAATTTATGATTATCACTCAGAAGTGAGTTCAAGCAGTACAGAGCAGAAGCCTGGGAAGGCAGAAGTTGGCGCTGCACTGCAGGGGGTGGTGCACCTATGCGAGAATAGCATCCCGATTTAATGAGAACCAGGATGGACATATTGATCAAGGCTTTTTTATAGCATGAAAAATAATTGGAGTTTTAAATTACTATAACTATGTAGATCATATACATTCTTCACTTCATATTTAAAAGAAAGCTCACAATCATTAAAAATTTAGCCTCATTCTCGGTGCGGGGGACCAGCCCACACACGAGTCTCTGAGTAGGGGTTGGTGTCGGCGAAATATCTATAAGAAAGAACACAGACAACATGAATGGTGGAAGGGACCACACTTTACTGTGAAATTTGGTGTCTTGTATACCATACGTG
The DNA here is from genome assembly GCA_004023845.1 of Helogale parvula. NCBI lineage: Eukaryota > Metazoa > Chordata > Mammalia > Carnivora > Herpestidae > Helogale > Helogale parvula. The sequence continues at coordinate 491,360 of PJEM01000228.1, forward strand.
ATTACATCTTTCTTTTAATGATTACATTGTTTGTAACTTCTTAGGAATCACATGTTTCAGAAAGAATCATTGTTTTCAAGGAAGAAAGAACAGAAAGTTAAAGACAGAAATGGAGTACAATACAGAAGATCTAAAAACATAATTTATCACTAAAAATACATCAGCAGGAGTCTTATTTTGCGTACATAGTGTAATATTAACTGAAGCTTATGACAAGGCTATTTTTCTTTAAAAGTTTTAACAATAGTCTGTGAGTAAAGTGCCTCTAACTAGGGGGGGAGGTTTCAATCAGAAAATCTGCCCATATGCTGAAACCACAAATACCAAATGGCATGAATAATAGAACTAACCCCAGTCTCTGATCCACTTAGGTCAAGCAGTCAAGCGCACACATTTTCAAGCAGGCGAAGCAGGGTCCCTATAGGCCACACAGCACTGCGCTCCAGTCTCCCAGGACCTTTGTTCTTTTGTCCTGATCCTCAAATGGGGGGAGGGCCAACCGTTATCCAGGGTAGCGCCTTCCTAGACAAGGCTAGGGACTTTGCGATTACATACACTCCCCCCTGAGGCTTTGCCGTCACAGTGGAATCACCTCCGCAGGCTTTCTGGCTGGATGGGCCCTAACACTTGCTATTGAGTTTTGAGTGTCTATGTGTCTTAGAATGGGTAAAATATTTTCCTATATCAGGGTGCCTGGGGGGCTCAGTCATTTAAGCATCAGACTTTGGGTCAGGTCATGATTTCATGGTTCATGAGGTCAAGCCCTGTTGCAGGCTCTGTGCTGACAGCTGAGTCCTGGAACCTGCTTTAGATTCTATGTCTCTCTGCCTCTCCCCTGCTCTTGCTCTGTTTCTGTCTCTCTCTCTCTCTCAAAAAATGAATAAACATAAAAAAAACATGAAAAATTAACAATCCAGTGAAGAAATGGGCAGAATACATAAACAGACACTTCTCCAAAGAGGACATCCAGATGGCCTACAGGCACATGAAGCGATGCTCAGCATCACTCATCATCAGGGAAACACAAATCAAAACCACACTGAGATACCATCTCACGCCAGTCAGAGTGGCTAAAATGAACACATCAAGAGACTATAGATGCTGGCGAGGATGTGGAGAGATGGGCACCCTCCTACACTGTTGGTGGCAATGTAAACTGGTGCAGGCCACTCGAAAACAGTGTGGAGGTTCCTCAAAAACTATCCATAGAACTCCCTTATGACCCAGCAACAGCACTGCTAGGGATTTACCCAAGGGATACAGAAGTGCTGACACATAGGAGCACATGTACCCCAATGTTCATAGCAGCACTGTCAACAATAGCCAAAACGTGGAAAGAACCTAAATGCCCATCACCTGATGAGTGGATCAAGACGATGTGGTATATATACACGATGGAGTACTACATGGCAATGAGAAAGAATGAAATCTGGCCACTTGTAGCAAAGTGGATGGACCTCGAGGGTGTCATGCTAAGCGAAATAAGTCAGGCGGAGAATGACAGATACCATATGTTTGCACTCATAGGTCTAACAGGAGAAACCTAACAGAGGACTGTAGGGAGAGGAAGAGGGAAAGAGAGTTGAGGAGAAAGAGGGACACAAAACCTGAGAGACTATTGAATACTGAAAACGAACTGAAGGCTGAAGGGGGAGGGTGGTGGTAGTAATGGAGGAGGGCACTTGTGAGGAAGAGTGCTGGGGGCTATATGAAAACCCATTTGACAATAAACTATTAAAAAACATTAAAAAGTATTTTCCTTTATCTTCTTCCTGAGCTTTCCTTGCAGCAGTAATAATGCTCATGACTGACTTATTTATATAATTCATGAGTTTTTCAAAATACTTACAGACATTGTATTTCAGTTGAACTTATATCATCTCTGAGAAGGAGGGCAGCACCTCCTTTCCACACTGGACAGAACCGGGTATTGGGAATTGGACCTGTGAGTGCACTATTTAGTAAGTACATACATGGTCGATAGAGCGAGCCTCCTGAGTATTTTCTGGTATTTTTCGCTCTGTACTTGTCTTCTTTCTGATCTTCATCAAATTGGATACTTGTTTCTACCTGTCTCTATGTATCCTAGAGCTTCGTTTTAATCTGTTTTTACAAATAAACACATATTAGTGTTTCCCCAAGGGTTTAAAAAGAGCATTACCTTAACCTGTAACTTTACTCATTTTTACCTTCTCTTGTAAGTTACATATGTTGAACATTTTTCCTGTGTGTTGTATAGACTGCTCATGTGAAGAAAGATTTTGAAAATAGCAACAAAATAATTAACTCCAACATAGATATGTCACCATACTTGAAAATATCACCATCAGAGATGCCTTCCTTGTGTTCAGACTTTTAACCTGTAGAAATCTTGATTCCCCAGTCCTTTCTGCAGATACAAAATGTACTCCTGAATGAGTCAGACTCTGTGCTAAACAGTTACATAACTTATGAGGGAAATGGACCTGCCCTGGGGGCTCCCTGTCATGGCCATATACCATGATCTCCGTGATCACACTAAGACAAGTGGCATGAAATGTCAGGTTCCTGAGTAATAGGCACAAAATAATTACATTTGCAGGAGATACCTTTTGGAAATTGTGGAGGTATGTCTATGGAGTTTGGCTGAATATTAAAATGGTAAAACCTGGGTACCCAGAAGCCAAAAAGTTGACCAATAAAAACTTGGGGGAAAAAAGGAAGAAAAATCTCAAGTGTGTAGCAATATGAATATGATATCCACAAACATATGCTTTCTTGACTCTGTGCACAGTGGGAAGGTGTCATAACTTTGGGCACAATTTCAAGTATTTTAATTATTTTCTGGATTTGGAGGAGGATATCGTTTTTACATGGTTTTTTACTGAAATATATTGAGAGCATTTTGTAAGTTTAACTTGTAAGCATATTGGTTCCTAAATTTACACATTGCAGTATGATTCTCATTGTCACTTTAGTTAGCAATTGTATCACTGTGCCCAATTATATATATTTTTGGTGTTGTTGTGAGAATAAAGATCTAATCTCTTAGCTGGTGATTATAATGCAATATTGTTGTCTATATTTGCTATACTGTACAGTAGATCTCCAGGACTTAGTTATCTACTTATTGGAAATGTATACCCTTAAACGATATCTATTTATATCTATTTCTACCATTCCCCAGCCACTGGTGACCATAATTTCACTCAGTTTTTATTTGCTGGGATTTTTTAGATTCCACCAAATTCAACACACAGAAGAGGAGCACTCTGTACAAAACAGAGCATATTCTTCAGCTTTTTAGAAGACTTTTATAAGCAAACATGTCTCTTTCAGCATATTATTTGCCATATTTCTAATTCATTAGCCTGCAGTGCTTGTCTGGCAATTGGTTTATGGATCTCCAGAATTTCTTCTCGGGGCGCCTGGGTGGTTCAGTCAGTTAAGCGTCTGACGTTGGCTCAGGTCATGATCTCACATTCGTGGGTTTGAGCCCCGCATCGGGCTCTGTGCTGACAGCTAGCTCAGAGCCTAGAGCCGGCTTCAGACTCTGTGTCTCCCTCTCTCTCTGCCCCTCCCCACTCATGCGCTGTCTTTCTCTGTCTCAAAAATAAATAAAATAAAATTTAAAAAAAGAATTTCTTCTCTTCCTCTAAGTGAGTATCAAATGTCTAAAAAGACTTCCTTTTTTATTTTTTAATTTAAAAAATGTTAAAGGTTTATTTATTTTTAAGAGAGAGAGAGAGACAGAGTGCAAGCAGAGGAGAGACAGAGTGAGAGAGAGAGAGAGAGAGAGAGAGACAGAGAGAGACTCCAAAGCAGGCTTCAGTCTCTGAGCTGTCAGCACAGAGCCCTGTGTTGGGCTCAAACTGCAAGATCGTGACCTAAGCCAAAGTTGATGCTTAACCGACAAAGTTACCCAGGTGCCCCAAGACTTCCTTTTTTAAAGGAGTATTATCAAAAGTGCATAATTTAAAATCAATATTTGCTTAAAAGTATAAAAAAATCTAACTAAATTTATTGATTGGCTAAAAAATGAGCTTAACATAAAAATCAGAACCACTTAAGGAATTGATATAACTGACTAAATATGCATATTAGAGTTATAAAATCAACGTGGAAATTTTGAGTCCATTATAGAAACATCGATCGGGGATTAGAGTTATTTCATTTAAAAAAAATTGACTTTGGAAAGTTCCTTCAGAGATTTCAAAAATCCTTGACAACTTTGCAAACAAGCAAAGTAAGCATAACTGGACAGAACTGATACAATATTTGGGGGAGATGTCTTAAAATAGTAAAAAATACATAAAAATTTCTCAATAGTCTCTGGGCCTATAACAATGTTCTTAAAAGGAACATTCTTTGTAAAGGAAGAAAGGTGAATGTTAAAAGTGACAGGAGCCACACTGGGAAAAGGAAGTTCTCACATGAGTGTGGCCTGGTCTACTGCTGGCCTCTCTTGTTCTCTGTGATGCGCATGGTGGTCTGCCACAGGGCTGCTCCTTAAACACTGCATCCCACGTCTCAATGTGGCTGGTTTCAGTGTGGTTATCTTGTGATATGACAAATGAAATGTGAGTGGACTTGATGTGTTCAGCTCCCATTTCTGCCCTGGCACAAATGTGGACAAAGAAACAAAAGGTGGATTTTCTCAGACCACACATGGTGAGGATTGCAAGAGAAATAAGATGGAAGAAGAATGGATTTCAGACACTTTGAAATCACCTCTTGGTTATTCAGCTTAGACCTTACAGGAGAGACAAACTGCTATCCTGTTTAAGCCATTATCATGTCGGCATCTTTTTTAAAGTAACCAACTAGTATCCCATCCAATGTAGACAGATGAAAGAAGGGATGGTCCAAGGGTGCATAGGAAGAGCCTGAACTCCCCTCCTCCATGGCACAATGAATCTACACCTGCATATAGGACAATTTCTTCGGAAGGACTAACAGCGTCTGCATTACAAAAGGCAGAAAGGCCACAGAGAGAAAAGTGGGAGAGATAGAGACGCAGCGATGACAGGATAATCACCCCCAATGCTGCAGCCTGCACTGAGGAAGGTATCATGTCGCCTGCACACAGATTCACCTGCTCTGGGGTACCATCAAAACCAGTGGTTGAAAGGGTAACTGGACTGCATGTAGAGGAAAGCCATTTATGAACCTTAATGCATCCACCAACCAGAAAACCGCTAGAACTCTCTCCAGGCTTGGAGACACCAGGGCGTACCGTTGTGTATGTCCTCCCCGCCCCTCGGTCGTGCAGGCAGCTGCAGGGTCCAGGTAGTCTAGCTAGCCTAATAGAACCACCCTAGTGTGCCCCAGGCTCTTGGTTTACTCCAAGTCCAGCTGCCCCCATCCACCATGAAGTAGCCCCTACATGGCATTTCAAAGGCCTTCCCTGCCTACACCCATCCAGCTCCAGCTATCTCACCAAGAGATCTCTGGCAGAGTGTGCTCCAGAACCCATCCCCACCTGCACTCCAGCCAGCTGTCCTATCAAGGTAGCCCTTATGCCGCCTGCCTCAGGAACCCCCTGACTGTGACTGCTCCAGCTTTAGCCATCCCACTAGGGCATTTCAACATGGCATACACCTAATCTCCCCTACAGTGTGCACCCAATTCCACTACCCCAAGGTGGCCCAGAACAGCATGCCCCAGTACCCATACAGCATATGCCTGCTCCAGCTCTGGCTGTCCCACAGTCATGGCCCTGATGTGACGGACCCAGAGGCCTTCCAGCCTGCACCCACCCCAGCTCCAGCTAGCCATCAGAGTTACCAGGCACACACAGTCTACGCAGGGGACACTCCCATACAAGGTCACTCAATACTAGCAGAGGTAGTGCTTCTGCCTAATTCATAGAAACAAATCAGAGGGTCAAACAAAATGTAGCAACAGAGGAATATGTTCTAAATGAACTAATATGATAAAACTCCAGAAACAAATTAATTAAATGGAAATAAGTCATTTACCTGATAATGAGGTGAAAATAATGGTCCTACAGAAGGTCAAAAACTTAGGAGAAGAATGAAGGAACGCAGTGAGAACTTCAACAAAGAGGTTAAAACTGTAGGAAAGAACAAATCAGGGCTGAAGAATACAAATCAGGGTGAAAAATGCACTACAAAGAATCAAATCAGATTAGAGCATATAAGAGAATTATCCAGCCATTTGGAAGACAAAAAAGTGTAAACCATGCAATCAGGACAGAAAATTATTATTTTTAAATGAGGATAGTTTGTGGGACCCCAGGGACATAGAGCATACTAACATCCACCTTATAGAGGTCCCAGAGGCAAAAAAGAGAGAAGAGGGAGCAGAAAACTTGTTCAAATAATAATCATAATCATAATCATAATAATAGCTGAAAACTTCTCTATCCTGGGGAAGGAAACAGACATCTAGTTCTAGAAATTAGAGAGTCCCAGACAAGATAAAATCAAAGAGACGCACATCAAGACATATTAGAATTAAAATGTCAGTAAAGATAAAAAGAGAATTTTGAAAACAGCAAGAGAACAAACAATTACATACCAGGAAAACTCTGAAAGAATATCTGAATGGGAAAACTTACAAGTAAGAATTCTCTGCCTGGCAAGGATATCATTTGGAATTGATAAATAGATAAAGAGTCTCCCAGACAAGTAAAACTGAAGGAATTACTTACTTCTGAAACTAGAAAAATGAAAACATAAGAAGGAAAAAAAATTCCCTGGTAAAGTCAACTATCTAGTAAAGGGGGTAGATCAGCCACTTAAACGAGTGTTAAGAGACAAAAAGTAGTAAAATAAAATATAATAAGTAGCTAAGAGACACACAAAATAAAAAGATGTAAAATGTAATGTCAAACACCTAAAAATGTAGGGGGTGAAGTAAAAATCCATTGCTTTTTGAATGCATTCAAACTTATGCAAGTATGAACTTAAAATAGACTGCTACAGTCCCTATGACTCAGCAATAGCACTGCTAGGGATTTACTCAAAGGATACAGGAGGCTGATACAAAAGAGCACATGTACCCCAATGTTCACAGCAGCACTTTCAACAATAGCCAAATCATGGAAAGAACCTAAATGTCCATCAACTGATAAATGGATCAAGGAGATATGGCTTATATATACAATGGAGTACTACATGACAGTAAGAAGGAATGAAATCTGGCCATTTGTAGCAACGTGGAAGGAACTCAAGGGTGTCATGCTAACTGAGATAAGTCAGGCAGAGAAGAACAGATACCATATGTTTGCACTCATAAGTGGAACAGGAGAAACTTAACAGAGGACCATGGGGGAGGAGAAGGGGAAAAATAGTTGGGGAGAGGGAGAGAGGCAAACCATGGGAGACTCTTGAATACTGAGGGCTGATGGGGATGGGGGAGGGGAAAGGAAAGGGATGGGCATGAAGGAGGGCACTTGTTGGGATGAGCACTGGGTGTTATATGGAAACCAACTTGACAATAAACAATAAATAAAAATAAATAAATAAAATAGACTGCTATATATATGTCAATATAGCTATTATCCTCATGTAACCACAAAACAAAAATCTACAATGATACACAAAATATAAAGAAAGGAACCAAATCATAACAATAAAAAAAAACCCAGCAAGCCACAATGGAAGAGACAACAGAAGAATAAGGAAATAGAGAAGAACTACAAAAACAAACAGAAAACAAATTACAAAATGGCAGTAAGTGCATATTTATAAATAATCACTTTAAATATAAAGGGACTTAATGCTCCAGTCAAAAGACATAGGATGGCTATATGGATTAAAGAAGACAATCATGATTTAGAGAGATATCATTAGAAAGTCATTATTTATTTGTCTTAGTTTTGAACTTAATTCGATTCAATTCAAAAAAATGAAATGGATGGACAAACACTATGATAGTTAAAAAACTGGACATTGTATATAGTGTAGATAGATATTCCATGAGTATGCTTTTATATTGGGATCACTCTTCCATGAGAATCTTGGAGATTATACAACACTTACACACTTGCTAATGTCCTGTAATGCTGATAGTACAAGTTAAAAACAATAAAATCAATAAAATTGCCTTTGAGCTCTCTCCAAGCATAAGCATGAGAATGAAGGTGACAGGGTAACATTTAGGAATATGTATAATTATAAAGAAACCTGATGACATATCAACCTTTTGCATTGCTTTGGGACTTTTTTCTGAGTGCTGGTAGGCAATCAGATGAAAACTGTCATTTGTTATTATTGCACAATACTTACTTAGCAAAATCTGATACTGGGGCTCTACACTTTCTCATGACATTAGAATTTCTGGAACAACAATCATAATGTAAACACAGTGGAAAATGTAAAGGCAGAAGTTTTGGGCCTTTATTTCCAAGGTAACTATACTAACTGTTAATTTTTAATAAATGTCAGCCCCAGAGAGTTTTACTTCTTGGGCATAGTTTTTTAAGATGAAACCCAAAGCCCTCTGTATAGAACTCTGATGGCATGATTGTTCTCTTTGCCTTTGAAATGAAAATAACAGTGATTAAGCACTTAAAGCTTCCAGAGATAAAGTTATTTTTGTGCCTATAAAAAAAAAAACAGGCTCTCTGTACACAAGACTTAATTAATAAAATTGGTTTCATCATAGCTATCAACCTCTCAAAAATGTGTACTCTAGATGTACAATCTACATAGAATTCCTTAAGTCTTAAGTATGGAGAAAATTACTGATCAACCAGAGTTTAACAAGTAGTATTGTAAAGAAATATACCTATTAGAATGACAGGTTTCATTTACCAGAAGATTTTAAAATCCTGTCAATATGATGTCTATGAAGGTTTTCAGTGAAATAATAAAAAAATGAATGAAGGAAACCAAAAGACAAGACCCATATATATGCTGTCTATGAAAGACTCACTTCAGATCTAAAGACATATACAAACTGAAAGCAAAGGGATGGAAAAATGGATATTTCATGTAAATGGAAATGAAACAAAAGCTGGAGTACAATACTTGTGTCAGACAAAATAGACTTTAAAACAAAGACTGTAATAAAAGACAGGAAATGCATCACATAATGATAAAATGGGCAACTCAAAAAGAGGATATACCATTTGTAAATATTTTTGCACCCAACATAAGGGCACCTAAATATCTAAAGCAAAAATTAATAGACATAAAGGGAGATATTGATAGTAATACAACAGTGAGTGACATTAACACCCCACTTAGATCAATGGATAGATCATATGGACAGAACATCAGTAAGGCAACATCAGCCTTATATGACATATTAGACCAGATGGACTTTAAAGATATATACAGAACATTTCATCCTAAAACTGTTAGGATAGACATTATTTTCAAGGGAACATGGAAGATTCTTTAGGATAGATCACATGTTAGTTCACAGAAGAAGTAAATGTCAATAGATTGAATAAGGTTGAAATAACATGAAGCATCTTTTTCAAATATAATGGCATGAAACTAGAAATCAACACAAGAGGAAAACTGGAAAATAAACAACGTGTGGAGACAAAGCAACTATACAACTTCTATACAACTAACATATGAGTGAAGAAATCAAAGAGGAAACTAAAAACTACTTTGATACAGATGACACTGGAAAAACAAAATTTTAAATTCTGTGGGATGCAGCAAAAGCGGCTTGAAGAGAATAGTTCATAATGATACAGACATCTCTTAAGAAACAAGGAAAATCCCAAATAAACAATACAACTTTCTGCATAGGAACTAGAAAAAGAAGAATAATCAATACCCAGCAGTAGAATGAAGGAAATAATAAAGATCAGAATGGAAATAAATAAAATAGAGACCACAAAACAATAGAAAATGTCAATAAAACTAAAAACTGGTTCTAGGGAAACAGAAAGAAAATTAAGTCTTTAGCCAGACTCATAAAGAAAAAAACAGTGAGGGCCCAAGTAAATAAAATCAGAAACGAAAGAGAAGTTATAACTTACACCATAGAAATACAAAAGGTCATAAGAGACTACAACAAACAATTATGTGCCAACAAATTGGAAAACCTAGAAGAAATGTTTAAATTCCACAAATAAAGAAAATTATATGACAAGATTCCTGATGAACATAGATGCAAAAAAATTCAACACAGTATTAGCAACCAAATTCAACAATATATTAAAAGAATCAAGTGGGATTTATTCCAGGAATGCAAAGATGGTTCAACACCCACAAAGAAATCAGTGTGATACATCTCATCAAAGTGAAGGATAAAAATCATGTGATCATCTCAATCGATGCAGAAAAGCATTCAACAAAATTCAACATAAGTTTACAATAAAAACACTCAACCACGTGGGTTATAAAAGGAACATACCTCTACATAATTATAGCCGTATATGACAATCCCGTGGCTAACGTCATACTCAGCAGTGAAATGCTAAAAGCTTTTCCTTTAAGATCAGGAACATTACAAAAATTCCACTCCTCACCACTTCTATATAACACAGTATTAGAAGACTTAGCCACAACAATTAGTCAAAATAATTGCATTATTGTATGTAATAAAGGCATACAAAACTGAAAGGAAGAAGTCAAACTCATTATTAGCAGATGGCCTGATACTATATATAGAACACCATAAAGACTCCACCAAGAAAGGCCATGCAGAAATCAATTGTATCTTTGTACACTAATAACACATTATTAGAAAGATAAATTAAGAAAACAAGTTCATTTACAATTGCATCAAAAAGAATATAAGAAGAATTAAAAAACAGGAATAAATTTAACCAAGGAAATGGAAGAGATATACTCTGAAAACTGTATGATATTGATGAGAAAGATTGAAGATGGCACAAATAAATGGAAAGATAAATCATTCTCATGCTTTGGAAGAATTAATATTAATAACATGTCCATATTACCCAAAGCAATCTACATAGTGTAATTCCTAACAAAATTCCAATGGTATTTTTCTAAGAACTATAACAAAGAATCCTAAGATTTGGGTGGAACCACAAATCTTCAGAGTTGCATGGCCCCTAATAGCTAAAGACATCTTGAGAAAGTAGAACAAAGCTGGAGGTATCATGCTTCCTGATTTCAAACTATACTACAATACTACAGTAATCAAAATAGTATGGAATTGGCTTGAAAACAGACACAGAAAAATAAACAGAATAGAGAGCCCAGAAGGAAACCTACACTTATGTAGTCAGTTAATTTATGATAAAAAGCAAGAATATACATGGAGAAAACATATGGCGAAATAAGTACACAGAGAAATGCATGGAGAAATAAATGGTGCTGGGATAACTGAACAGCTCCGAGCAGAAGGAACTGGACAACTATTTTATACCATGTACAAAAATAAATTCAAATGGGTTAAAGATTTGAATGTAGACCTGAGACCATTAATATGCTGGAAAAAAAGCATAGGGGGTAAGTTTCTTACCAGTAGCTCTTCAGTCAAAGGCAAAACATTTAAAATAAGCAAATGAAATTATATCAAATCAAAAATATTTTGTACATGAAGGAAACAATCAGCAACACAAATGGCAACCTACTGAACAGGAGAAGATATTTGCTCATAAACATCTGATAAGGGGTTAATACTCAGAATATATAAAGACCCTATATATCAAACAAAAAAGCAAGGGTGGACAAGGATGTGAGAAAAGGGAGTACTCCCACACTGTTGGTGGGAATGTAAATCGTTGCAGCCACAGATTACTCAAAAAATAAAAAATAGAGCTACCATACAAATCCACAATAAAGTTCATTTTTCCAAATAAAACAAAAGCACCGATCCAAAGAGATACATGAACCCCTATGTCCATAGCCAAGATATGAAAGTGAGCCATGTAAGTGTACATCAACAGATGAATGGATAAAAAAGATATGATACAGGGGTGCCTGGGTGGCTCAGTCGGTTAAGTGTCTAACTTTGACTCAAGTCATGATCTTGTCAGTCCTGAGTTAAAGCCCTGTGTTGATATTTCAGAGTCTGGAACCCATTTCAATTTCTGTGTCTCCCAATCTTTCTCTCTCTGCCCCTCCCCTACTCATGCTCTTTCACTCTCAAAAATAAATAAACATTAAAAAATTTTAAAAGATGTGATATATGTGTGTGACATACACACACATATATATCTATATATGATACATGTGAAATGTATGTATTTTGCATGTAGAATACTACTCAGCCATAAAAAAGAATGCAATCTTGTCATTTTCAACAACATAGATACATCTACAACATATTATGCTAAGTGACATAAGTCAGACAAAGACAAATACCATTTGATTTCACTCATATGTGGATTCTAAAAGACAAAACAAAACAGAAACAGACTCACAAATACAGTAAACTGTTGGTTACCATGGGATAGATTTGGTGTACAAAATGGGTGGAATTTAAAAGGTACAAACTTTCAACTATTAAAAATTAAGCTAGAAATAAATAAATATTAAATCGTTAAGTCAGTGCATATAATGTACAGCATAAGAAATAGAGTCAACAACATTGTAATAACTTTGTAGGGTGACAGATGGTAACTAGATTTAATGTGAGGATCACTTCATAATGTATGAAAATATCAAATCACTATGAGGTACACCTGAAAGTAATAGGATAGTTTATGTAAATTATACTTCAACTGAAAAAAAGATTAAACGATACATAAATAGCTTCCTCAAGGTACACAATCCTAAATGAACAAAACATTCACTAAAAATAAAACCCACGTGACTGCAACTGCCATTTTCAATCCTATCATTTTAACTAATTTTGAGGAGGATACGAATTAATAATTTGCAATCAAGCTCCATGTGTAGATGTGGAAGCATGTGGAGACAGTGTAAACTGGGTTTGAGTTTGGCATACACAAAAAGATGGAAGATAAATTTTGCATATTTCATAATTTTGCCTTGGGCAAATTCTATAAATAGATAACATTTTTCCCTTCGGTAAACTGAACTGTCATAGTAAGCAGAGCATTATGAAGCCTTTTTTACACACACTAAATAAAGCATTCTGGAAATTATCTAGGTAATTTAAGTCCAAATATTTTTGTATTAATTCTTCCTATTCTACTCTGTATAATATCTACTAGGTTCTCCATGTCAACATTTTTCTCTGTGTGCTGTTATAGAGGTATGTTCTTTTTATTTTATCAGCCTCATGCCAAATGAAGCACTTTGAAATTTTATATGCAGCACGCATGCATTTGGCTGTATCTGTCGAATGTTGCTCTTCCTGTTTCGGTTATAAAAATGAGTTTTAATCAATAGGTATTGGTGCTCTTTTCAGCATAATTGAAGACAAGATAGATCCTGTTAATTTCTGGATATTAGACTGAATCATAGGAGGCAAGACCTCTGGACAAAAACCAAGTCTGTTGGCCCATGCCATGTAAGTAGGACGCTGTAAGTGCTTCAGAAGTATTTATTTCCGCTTTCTCTTTTCTCGGGCAGGACCGTGCTTTCATCATGAGTTGTTGGGTCACTCTTGTAATAACAGAAGAAGTTGGTTTCCTTGGAGTAGGGCTTCTCCATGCTTACTACCGAGCTGGTTCTGGGGATGTTAAATGCATCAAGAATGAAGTGGGTCACATTTCTGTATTGTGACTCTGTAATTGTAACATTATTAATTTTATCACGATTCACTCAAGCTATTAATGTATGCATTTCTATTCTCATCTTCATATTTTAAGAGGTGAGATTTTCTAATAACCATATTTTAAGAAGCTAATTTCCATAGAGGCTTTGTTTCTTCCTAGTACAACTATACTAGATACGAATAAATCAATAAAGGATTTTTGTCTTTATCCCTGGATATGAGGGATAAAGAGATGAGGACATTTGGAAATTATACATTTGTTCTTGCATTATATCTTAATATAGATCAATTTATCTAAGACTGTTATACAAAGAAAGCCTTAGAATTTCAGATATGTACAGGAAAATATAGTATGGAGATGATGAATGTGTCTCTAGGGGGAAAAGAAGACATTTTTGTTTTCTGTGAAAAAGGTCAAGTTTGAAATTTCCAGTGAAGATATTGTTATCGTGTTAATGAACCAATTACAAAATGAAATACTTTTCTGATAGGTGTTTTATAGTGTACATCAGAAATCTCTAATATGTATATTGAAAACTTATGTTATTGAAATTGCTGGCACTTATTAGTTGTGATTAATGGACTTTATGAAATACCAAGAAAAATACTCTTTTAATCAGTTATTGTGACAGTCAGTAATTCTACAGAGTAACACTGTAAATCTAACTGGGATTCACGATTGTATCAGTCGGGATTCTCTAGACAACAGAACCAGTTTCACACCTATGTATCTGGATTCATACACTGAGAATAATTTCAAGGAACTGGCTCACATTACTTTGCAAGCTGGGAAGTCTGAAATCTCAAGGACAGGTTAGGAGCCTGGAAAGGAGTCTTCTGCAACAGAACAACATGGTTTCAGCTGTTAATTTATAACTATCTTCTTCCACTATCCATTGCATATTCCAATGTCTCAACAGGCATCTCAGCTGGCCCTTGTTCTTTATCTCAAAGGGTGATCCAAGTTTTCATTCCAAAAGGTCTGACCTATTAGCAGGTGTATTTTAATTGATTTTTGTTTCTTTGTTGTTTTTGTTTTTTGTACCATTCCATTTACTTCAATCACATAGTCTTAAGGTATCTCCTAGATTCCACACATATTCTTCATTACCTTCATTGTGGAGTAGCAGTTCAATTTCCCTTGAAATTTAGAATCACTCGCCCCAGTCAGTAACGTAACTCCTTTGCCTGCTGACTCAGTCACGAGAAGCCTGAGGGGCGAGGCAACAGTCTTAGTTCCCACTCCTGTGTCTCCTGCTGGAAGTATTTCTCCCTCAGGAACAAAACACCTCTAAGCCAGAAGAACCTAAGTTTATAAGAATGAGAAATAAAAATTTTGCTAATGAGACACTCAGGGCAATAGTGAGTGGTACCTCTTCCATTTCCTCTTTTGATTCTTGGACCCATCAATCTGCCCTGGGCGAAAGAGCACCATATAGTTGATGCCAGTTCAGAGCATAGACAGGCTTCTGGAGAGACTTACCCCAGTCTTGTAAGATTCTGCTAGCTGACACTGTAATCAGGTCTACACTGTTGGTGGGAATGTAAACTGGTGTAGCCGCTCTGGAAAACAGTGTGGAGGTTCCTCAAAAAACTATCCATAAGAACTCCTTAATGACCCAGCAATAGCACTGCTAGGGATTTACCCAAGGGATACAGAAGTGCTGATGCATGGGGCACATGTACCCCAATGTTCATAGCAGCAATGTCAACAATAGCCAAAACATGGAAAGAGCCTAAATGCCCATCACCTGATGAGTGGATCAAGACGATGTGGTATATATACACACTGGAGTACTACATGGCAATGAGAAAGAATGAAATCTGACCATTTGTAGGAAAGTGGATGGACCTCGAGGGTGTCATGCTAAGCGAAATAAGTCAGGCAGAGAAGGACAGAAACCATATGTTTGCATTCAGAGGTCTAACAGGAGACCAGGAGAAACCTAATGGAGGACCAGGGGGAGGGGAAGAGGGAAAGAGAGTTGGGGAGAGAGAAGGATGCAAAACCTGAGAGACTATTGAATACTGAAAATGAACTGAGGGTTGAAGGGGGAGGGGGAGGGGGGGGAAAGAGGTGGCAGTGATGGAAGAGGGCACTTGTGGGGAAGAGCACTGGGTGTTGTATGGAAACCAATTTGACAATAAACTATTTAAAAAATAAAATAAAACAAACAAACAAACAAAAGCCTATTACACTGTTCTATAAAGCTTGTTGTCTCAGGATAGTGAGGCACATGGTAAGTCCAGTAAATTCCATGAGCTTGGGTCTATTCCTCACTTCATTCACTGCTAAGTGAATATCTTAATCAGAATCAGTGCCGTATGGACCATCACGGCAACGGTTAAAGCATTCTGTTAGTCCACGGAGGGTAGATTTGGTAAAAGGATGGAATACACGAGGGGCACCTGGGTGGCTAGTTCGGTTAAGCATCTGACTTCGGCTCAGGTCATGATCATGTAGATCGTAAGCTCGAGTGCTGCTCAGGCTCCGTGCTGACAGCTCATAGTCTGGAGCCTGCTTTGGATTCTGTGTTTCCCTCTTTCTTTGACCGTCCTCCACTCATACTTGTTCTCTTTCAAAATAAATAAAGTTAATTTTAAAAAAAATATTGCATATATGAAAGGCAAGTCTGTATCCAAAGTATTTACTCCAACAAGAACAAAACATTTCCCTTTCTAATATGGAAATAGTCCAATGTAATCAACTTGTCACCAGATAACTAGCTAATAGTCAGAGGAAATGGCGCTATATCAGATTCAGCATTGATCTCTATTGTTGGAACTGTAGGTATTGAGCCGTGACTGTAGCCAGGTTGACCATGGTGAGTGGAAATCCATGTTGCAGACCCGTGAATACCCTCCACCTCTGCTACAAGTGCCACTCCGTTCATCTGTCCATTGGGCAACGACAGATGTTGATGAGGCAAAGGCTGACTGGTGGTCACAGACCAGATAATCCTATTCACTTGGTTATTAAAATCTTCCTCTGCTTAACTCACCCTTTGGTGAGCATTTATATGGGATACAACTATCTTTATGGGTCTTTTTTCTATTTCAGAAAGATCTATCCTCATAAATCTTTCCCAGACTTCCTTGTCACTAATTTGTCCAGTCATGTATTTTCTAACTCCCTAACCATCCATCCAAACTATTGGCCATAGTCCATGAATCCGTATATACTCATAACTATGCCCATTTGTCCTTCCAAGTAAAATGAAAAAACACGTGTACTGCTTAAAGTTCTGACAACCGGGAAGATTTCTCTTCACCACTGCACTTCAGAAGGAATGCAGAAAGAGGCTTCAGAGCTAAAGCTGTTCAATTTGAGGTGATGGCTATACAATGTACAGAATTATCTGTACAGATTTTTTACTTCCTCAGTCATCGGATTGTGAAGAATTCCACATGAGGCCATAGATACAGGCTGGGAGGGAGAAGGTATGTGAGGCCAGGAATGGGGCCATTGGAATTTGAACTACTTCTCCATGCAACTTACTTGTGCCATCTGAGACGGCTCCAATCCAACTACATATACACACACATATATAATTATTAATTATGTAATATATTACACAATATATTATTAATATATATAGAGAGAGCCTATATATATAACTATATACACTTATATGTGTATATATAGTTATATGTATATACTTAGAGCCTGGACTGAAATTCACCTATAGGAACCTGCCAACAACTGCAAACTGTATCCTTCTAGGCCACTGATACTCCAGGCACCCTTGGATGTCCTAGATCATATGGTTGAAGTTCAGAGCAGCTCGCACAGCAGCCTGGACATGTTGCAGAACCTTTTCTTTTCCTGGGACTCACTTGAAATTAGCAGCTTTTCAGGTCACTCAGTAAATTAGCAGGAGTAGCTTACTCAGATGATGACAGTCGCCTGCAAAGTCCAGAGAGGCCCATTAGGCATTCTACCTCTTTTCTGGCTTTAGGAGGGGTCATATACACCAACTTATCCTTCATCTTAGAAGGAATATCTCAACTTGTCTCGTGCCACTGGACTTCTATAAATTTTACCAAGATAGATTGTCCACCAATTTTTGTTGGATTTATGTCCAACCATCTGACACATATATCTTACCAATAAGTCTATAGTAGGTGCTGATTTGCTCACTAGGTCAAATTAGCCTAATGCCATCAAAGCAAAAAACCAGTGTGATGTCTTGTGGAAAGAAAAAGTGGTCAAGCTCTTTGTTGTCTAAATTATAACTTATTGCTGGAGGTTGATATGCCCTGGGTAAGACAGTGAAGGTGTATTGCTGGTTTTGTCAGCCGAGAGCAGACTTCTTCTGGTGAGCTTATGGACAAGTATTGAGAAGAAAAGCATTTGCTGAATCAATATGTGCATAGCAGGTACCAGAGGATGTGTTAATTTGCTCAAGACATGAACCCATATCTGGTACAACAGCGGCAATTGGAGTCATCGCCAGTTAAACTTCTGACATTTCACTGTCATTCTCAAGATCCTCCATTTTTTGGGGCGCCTGGGTGGCTCAGTCGGTTAAGCCTCCAACTTCGGCTCAGGTCAGATCTCACATTCGTGGGTTCGAGCCCCGCGTCAGGCTCTGTGCTGACAGCTCAGAGCCTGGAGCCTGCTTCTAGTTCTGTGTCTCCCTCTCTCTCTGACCCTCCCCCTCTCATGCTCTGTCTACCTCTGTATCAAAAATAAGTAAAACATTAAAATTTTTTTTTAAAAAGACCCTCCATTTTTTCTGCATGGGCCAAATAGGTGAGTTGAGCGGGGGTGTAATGAGGACCATTACCTCTATACTTTTGAAGTTCATGATGGTGGTGTTTGTATCTGTCATCTGTCATACCTCTAATCCCTGCAATGGTAATGTTTCACTATTTGCCTTGGCAGAGACAGTTCTAGGGGCTTCTACTTGGGCCCTCCCTCCCCAGAATAAGAAACAATGTGGGTATTCTACCATTTGCTAAGTAGGTCTACTTCAGTTATGTGTTCTGAGGCTCTAGCAGTAACCACGAGATGGGTTCAGAAGTCCCCAGACTCACTGTGAGATGGACCTAGGCTGAAATTCCACTTGTCATCTAACCTTCATAACTCCTTCACTAACAGAGGAACCACTGTTTTGAATCTCCTGGAATTAAGTGTCATGTCAGTTAAGAGTTACTATCTGGTAGTCCCTGGAAAATATGATTATTTCCTTTTCTTCAGTGAACAGTTATCCTGGTAGAAAGACATGTGTCCTTTCGAGGAAAGCTATGAAAAAGATTAACCAGGGTCCTCTTCAAAGGAAGCTGGCCTTCTCTCATTCATGGGATTCTGGGCTTATAAACTGATTCAAGTCTGAAAATTGATTGAAGGCCCATGACTGTTTTGGTAAATCAGGATAGATTGTTCACTAGACCTAAAATTCTGCCTTTTAAATTCAAGTTAAGACATAAATAGGCTTCCCATCTATTTCAATTTTAAGAACACATAACCAGCTTGCCAGTGTCATAGGTTTCTGAGAGCCAGATTATTCTGATTACTACTTAGAAGACGCTGATGTCCATTCTGCCCCACCCTGCCCCCCAGGATCCAATTATTCCCCTGCATTTAAGGATTCAGTTCAGTGCCAGCACTTCTCACTGTAACCACTAACCTCTGTACAGAGGTGACCACAGAACTCTTCATCAGCGTTGTGATCTTACAGCCATTTCCTGTCTCACAGTCATGGTAAAAAGTGTGGGTGAGCAGGTTTCACATGATAACCCTACTCGGACCCCCAATCTCCCTAAACACTTGAATCCCTTCCTCTACATTCAACCACATTTCCAGCTTTACTCTCATGGGCCGTCTTTTGGGCCATGTTTTGGCCAATCTGCCAAACAAACTGGTAGAGCTCTGGTAACCCCACAAGGTAAAACATCAGATAATTCCAGGATTTCTGTGTCACGTCGCCATGTCCGTAAATTTGGCCTACTTCAACCTTATGTGACTTTCAGCATTATCCCATATTCTTTTTTTAATGCTTATTTATTTTTGAGATAGAGAGAAAGAAGGGAGGGGCAGAGAGAGAGGGAGGGAGAGACCCCAAGCAGGTTCTGTTTTTGTCAACAGAGAGCCCAATGTGGGACTTGAACTCATGGATTTTGTTGAGATCATGACCTGAGCTGAAATCAAGAGCCAGATGCTTAATTGACTGAGCCATGCAAGCACCCCCCACACCCCATCCTTAA
Organism: Helogale parvula; assembly: GCA_004023845.1. Taxonomy (NCBI): domain Eukaryota; kingdom Metazoa; phylum Chordata; class Mammalia; order Carnivora; family Herpestidae; genus Helogale; species Helogale parvula. The sequence continues at coordinate 511,142 of PJEM01000228.1, forward strand.
TATCTGTCTCCACACATATTCCTCAGAAATCTGTCTGTATAAATTGCAAAAAGAATATTGAGTTCTTTTCAGCATAGTGTACCTCTTCATCAGTCAAATTTTGCTTAGGAGTATCCAGTGCTGGTATTTTATATATTTCTATAGCTACATTAGTGTTGTCTTTCATACTGGAAGTAGAGTCACTGGTGCCTTTAAATCTAATCAGATGCGAGAAGCAACTCTGGAAACCCCAGAACCAGTTCAGACAACTCCTCCTTAATGGTTCTATTCCTCTAAAATCCAGAATCTGCATCAGCTAAGATTCTCCAGAAAAACAGAACCTTTATGTACGCATGTACACAAAGATATATATATGTGTATACACACACACACACATACACACATATGTATATAAAGAGAGAGAGAGAGAGATTTTAAGGAATAGGCAACATGACTCGGTAGTTGACGAGGCTAAAGCCTTTGCATCAGCCTGGCAGGCTGGCTGGAACTGTCAGGCAGAAGTTGATAGTGCCGTCTTCAGGCTAATTTCTTTCATCAGAGAATCCTCAGCTTTTGCTTTTAAGGTCCTCCGACTGATTGGAAAAGGCTGATGCATATTATTAAGAACAACTTCCAATAATTAAAGTAAGTTGATTATAGTTCATAGTATAACCTCGGTCAGATTTTGATTGAATAACTGAGGACTATACCACAGTCAATTTGACACACAGAGTTAACTCTTACAAAAACTAAGCCTTTTTTATTTCCGAGTCTGCAGGTCAGCTGTCAGTAAGTCTATTTAGGCAGAATATGAGGGTGTCTCTCTCTCACCCAACATTCTGTGGGCCGTTTAGGAAAGTTTTCCTCTATGACTGTCATTCTGGGGCCAGGCCGAGTGGATTGCAGCTTCTTGAGAAGGCCCTTCTCACGCAAGAAGTGCAAGAGAGCAGGTAGGAACATGCGAGGCCATTAAAGAAACCAGTATATGGCCACTTCACTATTGACAGGAGCAAGTCACGTGGTCAAGTCCAAAGTCAATGCACGGAGAAGCCACACGCTCCATGATAAATGTGTGGCATGGAAGTGGATGCCAGGAAAGATAGCGAACCCGGGCCAATGATCAATATCCCACAAGCATTTTCATATCGTGGCTTACAGTGATTTACAGCCCCGACGTCTTACACTGCACCTGTAGGGAACTAACGGTTATTAGGGTAATGTTCACCTAAGTGATAGTGTTCACCTCAAAGATATTCTTTCGCTGTGGTGTTTTATTTTTCAAACCTATGTTTGTTACTAACTCAGATACTTTATTACTGACATACTTGTTGTTTTATAAAGGCTCCCCTTCCCAGCTAAATATAATTTACTTCTGACACCAGATGCTGGTGTTATATAGATGGGAACAGGTTAAAGGGGTCGGAGAGAGTCATACATTTACTTTCCCTGGAGGAAAAGGTGGAGGTTCGGTCTAAGTTCGCCTGGATAAATAATACTATGAAGCAGCCTCACAACACGGGTTATCATGTGCATATACTTCCTTGCTGTCAGCTGGGGGAGGAATAAATGAATAAATAAATAAATGGGGGAAGAAGAGGCATTCTTTTATCCGGAGTAATTTCATACAATTCATGTAGACACTTCACTCTCAAGAAAGGAAAACATACCTCCCCGCTCCTTAAGTATAAGCTGCACATAGTGACTTCCAGCCAAAGAAGACCGTGTGGAGAGAGGGGGGTGAAGGAGTATCATACAGTGAGGACTCCTGACAGACACTCCTCCAGCCAGGAGGTCAAGGTCACCCTCCTCAGGGGGAAGTCCTGGTGACAGTAGGGGCCGCTCACACAGTGTGGTGAGATGGCCCTCACTTCTGTTGCATCCTCCCCAGATCTCTTAGCTCTAGTATAACCACGAGAAAAACATCAGAACAATCCCAATGGAAATACACTCTACAAATCGCTGACGAGTACTCCTCAAGACTGCCAAAGTCATTTTAAAAAAACACGGTCTGAAAAATAGTCACAGCCAAGAGGAGCCTGAGACGTGATGAATAAAGATAACGTGGTGTCCTCCGGGGGGTCCTGGCCCAGAACAAGAACATGAGAACAAGAAAAACAAAAAACAAACAAACAAACAAAAAAACCCAAGAAAATTGGAATCAAGTATAGACTTAATAATAATATAGTAGTATTGACCCATCAGTTTTAACCAATGTGCACATTAATGTAAGATGTTAATAATGGGGGAGAAAAGAACATGGGGTGTATGGGAACACACCTGGCTATTTTCCCAATATTTATGTAAATCTCAAGCTGTTCTGATTTTATTCCAATTTTTAAATTTATGGTCACTGAAAATAGTCTTATTATAGCTATGAAATTCACTGTTACCTAGTGATTAAGTTGTTTTAAATCTCATATTTTTTTCTGAAGAAACATCTGATATTACTACCTAATATTTTGATGAAAGATAATGGAAGTTTCAGTAATATAAAGGAAAATGTTAAAAGTGTTAGCAGTTTGGGGACGATGTGCCAGATTATTAATAATCTGTATGAACTATAATATTCAGCATATGAAACTATGAAATTACATTTAGACAGATGGCTAAATATCCTATTTCTCTGGTAGCTTTTTAGTAGCAGAAATTGGTCTTGGAGATACCATGTTTTCATATCATCAATTAATATTGAAATTCTACTTCTCTGGTAAAGGAATAACTTTATGTCAGTGTTGGAGACTAAAAGATATTTATAGTTTCTTCAAATACAGTTTTTAACAGCAATTTTGAAAAATGGTCGTTAAGACTAACAACCAATTTCTCACAGAGATCGAAAAATTAAGTAATTTATGCCATCGAATTGTAATTTTTATTCTCAAATTGCCTTTCATTTGCAAATGATTTGTTGTTACCTTGCCTTATTACAATCAGCCTACTGATGCATTCCAATGAAGTGGAACCAGGCCCACGAAACTTACCGAGGGAAAATACTCAACACGTTACGCTGCATGTTCAGTTAACTGTTGAAAACAGTCAACCTCTTCTCTCTCAGCAGCAGCAGGCATTAGCCAGTGACCACATAAGTGAACTTCTTGCTCTATTTTCCCCACATTTACTTGGTGAAGTGTTTATCATCTCAGACAACAGAAAATGACAGAGAAGGAAAAAACAGGTTAATGTTTAAGGATTGAGAAGAGGAGTAAGTTTGAGGAGCCTCATCTTCTAATGTGGAATTCACCATACACTTTACTTTGAAGTCTTATTTACCCAAGTTATATTGTATTTTGACCCTCAATTTTTTTTGTAGTGTAAGGGTATCTATTCGAATTCAAAACTATTCCACTCTTAATTTGTTTAAGTTTATCATATAACTAAAATAAAATTCTCTAATAGTATTTTAAAAAGAACCACTTGTGTATTTCATGCACTTACGTCTGTGCCCACTGTTTAGGTATCTAATGACCACAAAACGAAACTGTACTACATATTTCATACATCAATTTATCTTAATATTTTTCACTCTGATAAATAGCTTGTTTCCTTACATCATACTGTTTGTGGGTAAAATTTTAAGTTCCAGAGAGAATTATTCATGCATGAATTTTTTAATTAAAAAGAGAAAGATTAGTCAATCTTTTTTCAAGAGATAACCAAATGGAAGGCAACTTTTAATTACTCCTTTGGAGCTTCTTCCCCAGTTGCAAACTCAGGTTTCAGAACGAATGCCGGGAATGAGCGAACACTCCAGAGACGAGGTTGATCCGATCCTAGATCCTGTCTGAACGATTAGTGGAGCTGGTCGTGCTGACCCACTGCGGTGTGCTCATGCTTCACGAGGCGGGGTTAAGACTTTTTTTCCTCTCCCTTCTCTGTTCATTGTACCCTGGGAGTTCTTGCCCCTCACAGGTGGCCGCAAACACTGTTGGCCCATAGGACCTGCTCCACAGCTGTTGACGCTTTCCTAGCGTTCTCCACTCTTACAGTAGATGCCCTGCTCCATGGCTTACCGTTTTCCTGTCTTTTCAGACGACATCCTTGGCGGTGCCGTGGCACATGGATTTCAGGACTGCCTGTGAAGAGGTATGTTATGTGGCTTTCTGCTTTTTGAATAAGAAAAAGAGGTTATAACGGGGCTTGGGCCTCCTTTATAGAAGTGAACAGTGCTTTTGTGAGAGCGTGGGTGACAGGCTCACTTCCGTCCAGGGTGTGATCTGTGACTGCAAGACTAAAAAGCCAGAGAGCGCCTGGGAAGACTCAGATTTTCCCCTTCCTTAAAAAAAGACTGGAGCGTGTTTGGTTTGATTAAATTGTCCTTCTCTATAAACTATGTGCTCACTGCATGATTTCAGGAAGTAGGAGTGCTGGAAGTAATTCTTTTCACATAAGTGGTTATAAACTAGAAGAAATCTGAAGTCCTTTTCAGCATAAAATCCTATGATTTTATGATCCCAATATTAAGTATTTCAATATTATTTAAGTATTAATGCATAGCAATTCAGATTCTCTGTATAGAAGCTGTCCTAGCAGTTCAGCGTGAGTTGAAGTGATACATTGCTCTTTCAAGGATATTAAAGGCGATTCAAGTGTCTAGTCAGTAGTGCATGGAGTTAGGCCCCAGGGGATGCAACCATTCTATTTTAGGAAGAAACACTATGAGATGTCACTTGTTAACTTTTCTGCAAAAATATCTTCTTTGTAAAAGTATTTGTCACAGTTCCACGTCTAGAACCTAAGTAAGACCTTTCAGAAAATTAATAAATTGCTTTTATATGTTTAAAACTTAAACTCTTTATTTTCCAAAGGATTTTCTTTGTGTGAGCACATTTCAAATTACATAATAGTTATTTATTTCCAAACCTCTCTTACATGCTACACTAAAAACTATTAGGTCAGAGTGTATAATTCATTCATCTTTTTAACCCAGTACCTATCAGTTCATACTTTTTAAAAAAATAATGCTTTAGAAGTTTAAATTTAAAAACATAAATTTAAATCTGTGCCATTTCTGGTGTCAAGTATATAGTGTCACACTCTTAATTTCGGATACAGTAAGTCTACTATTTCCATCACAGTGTTTGTTCTTATGTTTTGGGTAGTAGAACACTCATTGAAATATCTGTGTGAATGAGATAAAAATGAAAAACATATGTGATTCATGTGGTAGAGACAGGAAAGTGGCCAACTACTATTTAAACTCATGGTTTACCTTGGATTTTAGAGGCTGAGCTAAGATTGATTTCTCAGACCTTTTTTCTTAAACAAAATTATTGGATTCATCGGTTTGGAATATGTATCAGGTTAGATGTAAGGTTCAGAGATTTATTTTTACAATGACAATACCATTGCGATCATCTTACTCTTGCCTCTGCAGACAGGTTCTTGTTATCTTACGATGAGTCCTTTGACATCTCTACCATCTTAGACTGTTTACAGGGGGTGGGGGGAAAACTGTCTTGGCGCTGCACAACAACAGAGGCATGTGTGTGTCTTCTATGTGCTGGCTGGGTTTTCTGGAAGGCAGAACTGTGAGATACTCTGCAGATGATCAAATGCCCCTGCAGATGCACCAACGGCAAGGAGTTTGCCTGAAATTTACAGTCTTGGAACATTTAAATGGACAGAAACCATAAAGATCATTTTATTTAACTCTCTCACTTTGCAGGTGAGGAAATTGAGAGGCTTCATGAAATTCTGAATGCCATTTAATTAATTAGTTAAAAGCGAATCAATACTGTGTAGCTTAGACTTCATGAGTGTGAGCCTTTTTCTAAGTTATGTTGCTGGGAAGTGGAACATAGTCAAAGGCATATTAAAATAAAACTTGTTTTCTCTTGACTATTAATAAGCTAGTAAAGATGCAAATCTGAAACTCATGTTCATCAGACAGATCTAGCTAGATTATAAAATCCACAATTTAGAGGAAAAGTAACTTGTTATGGGCAGTCATAATTACTGATTTTCTACTTTTAAAAGTGGCACCCTAATAATGATGCGCTCAGGAAGGTGGCATGCCATCTTTTGTCTAGGCATCCCTCACGTTTCATTTTCACAACAATATTCTTTAAAATACAACCCACATCTCTGTGTTGACCATGAAAATACATATTTTTCTAAAATATGTATTTAATAATTCAATAATTTACTTACATGTATAATTTAATTTGGTCCCTCACATTAAAGAATAGAATTTGTGACTGTGATTCAGTCAGCACATACCGAAAGAAATCCTATTATCGATTAACTACTGTGCTAGCTCTACATATTAATAATCCTTAATTATAAAACAAAAATAACTTATTAAAATCTTCTCATGATAACAAAATGTATAATGAAGTTAAATACTGTGATATAGAACAAAATGTTATTGAAATAGCTACATGATGATACAATTCTGTTTAATTGTTAGGCTAATATATTTATTCAGTGAAAACTCTGAGTTCAGAAAAGGAAGCACTTATTTTTGGATGGGGTGGTCTTGGAAAGCCTCAAGGAAAAGTGAATCTTGTTCTAGTACTTGACAAACGGTAGAATTTACTCACGGAGGAGGCCATGATTGGAAGTAATCCTAGAAAGCAGGACAAATGCGGTTGGAGGCAGATTGCATCCAGTGGCATTTCCCGCTATGTTGCCATGATGTGGTACAGCATAAGCAGTAACGCATCACTTAAAGCAATAAGTTTACAAACAAATTAAGTTATATTTGACCACCAAAATATGGAAACAGCAAGGATACTTGTGAATCTATGTGCAGGGCATGTCATAGTTTCTGCCCAATTCCTTGGAGTTTGTATTTTTTTTATGTCTGATATTGGAAAGTTTATATTTCTATATTCTTAATGTTTATGTATTTAGTTATGTATTGAAAGAGAGAGAGAAACAGAGAGAGAGACAGAGAGAGAGAGACAGAGAGAGAAACAGAGAGAGAGACAGAGAGAGAGAGAGAGAGAGAGACAGAGAGAGAGAGAGAATCCCAAACAGTCTGTGCGCTATCAGCACAGAGCTCAATGTGGGGCTCAGTCTCAAGAGCTGGGAGGTCATGACCTGAGTCAAAATGGAGTCAGCTGCTTAACTGAGGCACCCAGGCACCCCGCAGATTTTATATTTCCAGATTAAAGGAACATCGATTTTAAAGTTTCATGAAAACACATGTTGTGTTCTTTCACTCTCTAGAACCTAAATTAAAGAGGCCTTACCTTTTAAGTGTCAAAGAAATTATAGTCCATTTATTAAAGATCCAAGGTAGTAGGATTAAGCTAAAGATAAATTCATCATAAGTTTAAGTGTGAAGTCTGCAGAGTAAATGCATGTAAATTCATAAGCACATTTCATTGATTTACAGAAAGCATTTCAATGACTAGATTTTTAAAAAGTATTGCTTGTTAAATAATTAAGAGGCATGGCCTTTTAATATTCCTCTAAGCAAACAAAGTGGATTTTATAAAATCCCTCTGTAATATTGTATTATCCGTCAGGCAAAGGGAAACAACATTTGAGTTTACATCATTTTTTCAGGAATCATCCCTTTAGAATTTCAAGTTTTACGTATGCTTTACAACTTATGGAATATACTACGCATGCCTGTAGAGCTTATATATTTCTTTGCCCATGTGCAATGTATGAACGGTCCACACAGTTTGAAGACCAATGATGGCGATGCCGACGGAAAATGAATGCAGCTCGTCAGTTTATAGTAAGCTGTGCAGCCAATAATAATCTAGGCGATTTTTTATTTTTCAACCATCTGGGTGCACAGATGTAAAGACTGCGGCAGGATTCTCTTAGATTGTGACGCAATGGCGGTCACTCTCATGGTCCTGGCTCCCATTCTTAACCCCGAAGCAATCCATGGGGGGTGAGACTGCTCAGATCAAGCCTCTCCTCATGTCAGTGACAGATGCGTTCTCAGTAGCTAGACGTCGATGGGAAAATCAGCAGGTCTGAGCATTCTCGCTCACTTCGACCCCCGCTGCTCCCCACCCCGCCCCCCACAGCGGTCATTGCTTTGATACAGGAAGAACAGCGGGTTCAAGATGATGTCCTTCTCAGAACTTTTTGCATTCCCAAGGAAATTCTTGTCACCAAGAGTCCTTTTGCTACCTCCTGGTGAGAGACACTCATGGCCATGTCATTGTATCCAGGAGGATCCCTCAAATAATCTCTGCGTGAAGGAAACCAAAGCAAGTAGCTAAGAACTCTGCATCTGGAGTCCAACCATCTGGGTTCAAACCCTGCCTTCCATTCATCTCTGTTCTGCTCTTTCCTGTCTATGAAAGCAGTTGCACTGCTCTTTTAGGAGGATCAAATGAAACACTACTTCTGGGCACACAGTGAGCGCTATGTAAGTGGCTCTTACACAATGAATAAATACATGACAGCATTTCACTGGAGATGATACCCATCCAGCAGTGCTTCTCTGAAGCAGAAGAGTGCTCTGCAGTGGATATTAGCCACTTTTTTGTCGACCGTACCAGCTCTGATTCCAATGCCACTGTTTACCAGTCCCCAACATTTTCTGCTCCAGGTTTGTACTTCTAACAACAGAAACTAGGCTGTGTAACTTTCCCAATTCCTATCCCCCTCCTGCTCTGCTATAAGAAATATATTTCTAAACCATAAACCACCTTTCAGATTTCTCTAGGGAATCCACAATACCTGTAGCCCCCTGGGACATCACACCCGGGCCTTGACCTTCCTCCTCCTCACCTGGCTTCTCTCCCTCTCCTCCCTCCACTGGATCATTGCAGACTCAGCTTTGAGGATGAATTTTTCATGCTTCTCTCTTCTTGTATCATGTCAACTATCCAATGTCACGATTTCATACCGTTACTCATTCTTCCTTCTTGAATAAAGTAACTTCCACTTCCTTTCATTATTATGTCTTTATTTTTTAAGACAAACCGTGTATTTTTTTCTGAAAGCTTTCTTTAACACCTCAATCCCTCAAGAATATTTAATTCTTATCTCCGTGTTGCTCCCATATTAGATATCACATTGCATCTTATGGACATATGCACATTGTTTTGTAAGTTAGAATACTCTGAGGTTAGAGACTATTATTGTCTGGTTCACGTCTGACTCACTGTTAGAAAATATTTGCAAAATTGATGTGTGTATGTGGTTTCAAATGTACTTGCATGCATGAAACTGAGTTTTTATACTAAAATATTTGTGTCATCTCTTACCCCTACAGAATGTATTTTAAGTGTGTGTGTGTATGTGTGTGTGTGTGTGTTCATGCTAACAAAAGCTACTTAATTCATTGTTTTCTTTAATTGTGTCTTCTCAGGACCCAAATGTGAGCTCAAAGTCTGTATTTCGTTTTGCAGACAACTGTCTAATAATTAGGGGACATTTATACATTATTTGAGTGAATGGAGCTTTGACCGCATCACACGTAATGAGAGAAGTGTCATGGCTGTGGTTTTGTCCCTTGAACTTGCCTTGAATGACCTTAGATATCACTTTGATGTGTAACGATGATGCCTGGATGGGCTTTCGGGGAAACCCTCTTTCACCCTCACACTGAGACAGAGCGTTATTTGTGATTTCCAGCTTTTCCATTACACTTCGGGGAAAATTGGCCCAAATGTCCTTACATTAAAAAAATCAGCAAATGTGCTCAATTATGCTCACTTGGCTTTGATAGTATTTTCCACCCTCCTCTTCCCCATGCCACCCCAGAGGGTCCTGAAGTTGGCTCCCAGCCAGGGTCACATTGTAAGCATGAAAGACTTTTCTCTGTGACAAATGTAGAAAATTATGTTCTATATTAAGGAAAGTATAATTTGCTTTTGCTGAAATATTTTTGTCCTCTAGACATATCCACTTGAGTTATGCTCTAGAATAGATTAATCGACACAATTTAGTGAGTGCCTGCTCTGCACCAGTCTCATACAGGAGAAAAGCACACCATCCTTGCTCCTGGAACAAAACTTGTTTTTCCTTAAAAGATATCATAACCCTTAGAGAATAATTACAGACTAATACAAGACCATAGTGACAGAGGGTATAATGGTATGTATTAGCACATGGAATAAAGCAGTTTACAGAAAGCACTATCTTTAGAGTCCCCAGTATCTACGTAAAGTCTCATTTACATTATGAAACATTCTTTTAAAGAAGCAGACTCCTGGAGAGCCACATGTAAATTTATATTCCTAGAGAAAGCCTTGTATTATCGCCTGGGATTTGTGCTCATTAAATACTAAGGATAAATATGTCTTTCTATGTACTTATCCATTTATCCAAATTAAGAATGACTCAATAATTATTAAATGAAAATGTAGTTGCCAAAGGAGCCATTGTTCCTGTTGAGTTTTTGGTGCAGAATAACAGCCGGGGGTTATTTTCTGTCTCAGAAGAATTTCCTTTCGTGTTTCTGACAAATAGGAACCTTACGTGCGCTTGCTGGGGGCACGTTTCTGTTGATGTGGGTGAATGTTATGCCTTGACCGCTCCGGGAGTGAAGGGCTCGGTAGGCTTGTCCCGTGATTACTGAGGTGCTGGCGGAAGGCCACGTCGTGAAGTTCAGCTATCTTCACAGGCTGTTTTCACAATTCTGCGAAACATCCGAAACAGATCGGTGGACTGGGAATCGCAAAGCTTGAGTCTCACACCTTCTAAATTAACTGTATTAGTGTAGACAGTTCCCCTCACACCTTTATCCTCATTTTTTTACCGGTACTGTGAATATGTGCATGGATGAGCGTGTGTTTGTGTGCGTGCGTGTGTACATGTGTGCAAGTATGCGTGTCTGTGTGTTTGGTGACAAGGAAAGATGAAATCGTGGAGGTTCGAAAATATGTTAAGTAGGTCCGGTTTCAGATTTAAAATTCCATGACAGAGACAGAATGTACCTTAACGATTGCCTAGGGCTGGGTGGGGGATGGGGTGGGGGGGGGGTGGGGGATGGAGGATGGGCGTTATAGGTTTCCTTTTGGAGTGATGAAAATGTTCTAAAATTGATTATAATGATGTCTGCACAACTTTGAATATACTAAAAAACATTGCCTTGTACACCTTAAAGGGTTGAATTATATAGGATGTGAATTATATCTCAATAAATCTGTTACCAAATTTTATATTTAGATTATAAACATTAAAGAAACCTCATTATTTTTCAAATGTAGTGTATAAACTATACCCCCACTGTGCTCATCTTAGGTGGATTTTCTGACATAGCTCCATTGCCTGAGGTGACCTCACATGAAATGGTTTAACCTTGCCTGTGCCCATATTAAGTCCTCAATTCCAGATTCCTCAGAGCGCATTTTCCTTAGCTCTTCAATACTGTTCACCATGTTTTGCTGTGAATAGGCCATAAAACTATATTCGATAAACTAAGTATAATTTATTTTCTCTGTTTGTTCTTTTCTTGCCTGAAGACAAAGACTGGGATTTGTTTGCTGCAGGATGGTAATCAGGAGCCTTTCAAAGTCCGGCTGCACCTAGCCAAGGATATTTTGATGATCCAGGAGCAAGATGTGATATGTGTGTCTGGTGAGCCTTTCTATTCTGGTGTAAGTAGCTTTTTCTTCTGTTGAAGTTTGTTGTTGTTGTGGTTCTGTTAATCAAAATGTTTATTCCCAGAGAATTCATACTATATTGTCTTTTACTCTCAGAGCCTAGTTAATCCTCTGCATGTCACCTTTGTTTACATTATTGAGCCCTGTCCTTTACGAAGTACCAAACCTAAGTCCACAGCACCGTGTAAGGCCCGTCCCTCTCCATTAGGGCACCTCAGGGGCTCCTGGCTGTGGTTGGGGGGCTGTGGAGACACTCAGACAACCTGATCTCAAGAAGGCACATCCCGGCTCTGTCACAGAGCACTATCTGAGAACAGGGAGGGGCAGTTTTTCCAACCCTCATCTTACATCATTTCCTACCCTGCCGGATGTGTCACATTGAACTTTGGAGATGGGGCAAAGTTGGAACTCAATTCTTTGTACCTGGGAAGCATGAGGTTTCAGGTGGCAGTCACTGGACTCAACGTCAATGCTTTTCCCAGGGGAATGTGCACAAATGATTCCAGGGACCTCCCTGATAGAATTATGCCTGCGTGTCATAGCAAGGTCTCTGTAATGCCCTGACTGGTTGGCATGTCACTCTGCCCCTAATCCAGCCTCAGAAAGAGCCATAAATTATCACTTGAGACCCATTGTCCTGCTAACTAGTGCTGAAGTACAGCTGTGGAAGACACTCTTAGGTGAAGTTAGATTATACTTGACAAAACAACTTCAGCATTAAAGAGGACAACTTTTAGAGTTTATCATTTATTGTGTAATAACATTAAATACATTATTTTAACAGTGTTACCATATGTGATCTCAGAAGAAAATTATAGCAAATAACAAATAGTCGGCTTCCTGGATTCTCCAGATATCTTTAGCTATTTAGCACACAAAGATTTAATTTGTAGCTTATTAACAGACTTACCTTGGAGTGTTTTGCTGGTGGTGAATAATGCCGAACTTGAGTTTCTACTATGCTTCTCACCAAAATCCTCAGGGAGTCACACCAGGTCCTAAATCAATAGGCCTTTGCTAACTAAAGATAATGGACATTTTGCAGACTGTTAACTATTCTTTTGTCACAAACCATTTAAATCATCTTGAATCATTGCTCTGGCTGCCAGAGCTGATTAAACTGTTCCCGTGGGTGCCCTTCCTTCCTTTTAGTTAATTAAACAATGGCAGTCAATAGTTGATTCCTTCTTTCCTTCTTTCTTTCTTTCTTTCTTTTGTTCTTTCTTTCCTTCTTTTCCTTTTTCCCTTCCATCCTCCCTCTATTCCTTCTTTCATTCCTCCTTCCCTCCCTTCCTTCCTTCCTTCCCCCCTGCATTCCCTCTCCTTCTCCTTCTCCTCCTCTGTCTCTTTGTCTTTCTCTTTCTCTTTTCAGTGCAGCAATATTATTCATTTATATCTCTGGAATGAATATATTGCACAAGTCCTTGAAGAAAAAATGCTGTAATTGATAAAATCCAGACTAACAACATTAAAATAATATTATTGATTTTAAGCTATGCAATCAAAATACCTAATATACATAAACCTAATCTCTCTTTTGGAAAGACTGTTGGGATAAATATTCTATGATAATGTCAACAAATGCAAAAGAACAATTGACAAAATTGGGCCGTCGTTTGTAAGAAGCCCTTACAGCAAAGTCTGGAGACGATAGGGCTTCCTTAACCCAGCGATCCTCTAAGGAGCGCTCCTTATTGTCAACACGGAAGATACGCTCTGAGGTTGTAGGCAAGTCACAGATCATTACTTGCTTCATTTTTACTCAATATTTCATTGTACAGTAAGTCAGGAAATGGATATAAATGGCATAACAGTTGAAAAAATGAGGTAAAACAACCTCATTTTAGATGCCAGGATGGTGTATGTGGAAAACTAAGAAATCTAGAAAAAAAGAATAACATACAAATTCATCAAAGTTTATGGAAATAAGGATATGCCCAAAATCAATCAGATTTCAATAATTTGCAAAACTTAATAAAAATGGAATATATAATACATCAAAGGGATAATACATTTAACAAAATATGTACAAAGCTTTTACCTTGAAAACTACAGAACTGTGATAAATGAAATGAAAATGAATAAGCAAATGGAGAAATGTAACATGATTGTGAGTTACAAACTAAATACTGTTAAGTTTCCACATCTTCCTAAACACTCAATATCAGTCAAAATCCCCAAAATATTATTGTAGACCATGACGAGCTGTTGCTAAGACTTACATGGAAATGCAAGGACTCCAGTAGAGCTCAAACAATCTTGAATAAGGAGAGCAAAGTTGGAGCGTTTTATACTTCCCAGTTTCACAACTTACTATAAGATTGCTATAATAAATGCGATGCGATATTGTACAAGTACAGATAAATGAACCAATGGAACATTATAGAGCCCAGAAACAGACCCACGCTTATATGACCGAATGCTTATTTTTATTGTAGTAAACTATACATGACATAAATATTATCATTTTAACCATTTTTAGGGGTACAGTTCAGTGACTCTGAGCATAGTCACCCTGCTGTGAACCTATCACTACTATCCATATGGAGAATTTTCATCATCTTATACTAAAACTCTGTATCTATTAATTATTTCCCAGACCCTCTCCCTTCAGCCCCTGGTAACCGCTAGTCAACTTCCTGTTTCTATGGATTGACTAACATAAGTGGAATCAATATCCAGCCATTTGTGTCTGGTTTATTTCATGTAGTGTAACATCTTCAGGGTGCAGCCATGTTGTAGCATGTGTCAGAATTTCCTTCCTAATAAGACTGTGTAATATTCTGTTGCATGGATTTTGCATAGTTTGTTTATCTTGTTCATCCATTCACCCAACAGTGTACATTTGTCTTGCTTTCACCTTTTGGCCTTTAGTAGAAATGTGAATATGAACATGGGAACACAAGTATCTGAGTCACTGTTTTTAATTCTTTTGTGTATATTCCCAGAAGTAGAATTACTGGATGAAATGGTAATTCTGCAACATTTTTTGGTTCAACCTCTTAGCAGATATTGAAACTTAGCAGTAAGTTGAAAATATTCTCTCCCCATCTCTGGGTTGCCTTTTACTCTGTTGTTTCTTTTGATGCTTAGTTTTTAATTTTGATGAAGTTCAATTTATTTATTTTTCTTTTGTTGGCTGTACTTCTGGTGTTATATCTAAGAAATCATTGCCAGATCCAATGTCATGAATATTTTCCTCTACATATTCTTCTAAGAGTTCCTAGTTTCAATTCTAATGTGTACATCATGTGCATCATTTAGATTGATTTATTTTGATTTAATTTTTGCATATGATTTTAGGTAAGGGTCCAACATCATTCTTTTGCAGGTGAGTATCCAGTTTTCCTACACCTTTATATCTTGGTACACTTGTCAAAAATGATTTGACCATGTATGTAAAAGTTTATTTCTGGGCTCTCTGTAGAATAGGTCTGTCTGTTTGTACAGTACCATACTGTTTTGATTACCTTTGTTTGTGGTAAATGTTGAAATCAGGAAGCGTGTACCATCCAGCTTTGTTTGTTCATGAGAATGTTTTGGCTACATAGATTTCCTTGAGATTCTATATACACATTTTAGGATGGATTCTCTTATTTCCATAAAAATTGACAATGGGATTTTTATGAGGATAACACCGAATGAGTAGCTAGCTATGGATAATAATGACATTTTAACAGTATTGAGCCTTCTATCCCATGAACACAGGATGTCTTTTCATTAATTTACATCTTTATTTTCTTTCAGTAATGAATTGTGGTTTTCAGTACATATATTTTACTTCTTGGTTAGTTAATTCACCTATGGTTTTTATTCTGTTGTAAATGGAGTCATTTTCTTAATTTTCTTTTCATTGTTGAACTGATTTTTGTGTACTGCTACTCTGCTGACTTTTTCCTTAATTCTAATGGGTGTGTGTGTGTGTGTGTGTGTGTAATAGAAGGAAAAGTGAAAGTTAACAAATTTGTAAAAATTAAGACATTGTTAAGCACCCAATGGGAAAAGGAGAAACCACAGAGAAAAATAGAGGATAAATATAGATAAATGAAAATGAAAAGTATGACATATCAAAACTTTGACCTGCAGTGAAAGTAGGCAAGAAGGGAAACTTTAGTTGCAAATTTAGGTTTTCTGCATGTAAGATCCTGTCATCTGTGAACAGAGATAATTTAACTTATTTCTTTCCAATTTGTATATCTTCATATCTTTTTTTTAATATTTCTTTGGCTAAGACCTCTAGTGCCATGTTTAATAGAGGCAGTGAACGTGAGCATCCTGGCCTTGCTTTTGGTCTTAGAGACAATGCCTTAAATCCTTCATCTCTGAGTCCAGTCTTACCTGTAGGTTTTTTGTGTATAGCCTTCAATATACTCAGGCAGTTTTCTTCAATTCCTAGTTTTTTGAGTGTTGAAAAGGTTTTGAATTTGTCAGATTTTTTTTCCTGCATTAATTGATATAAACGTGTGTGTGTGTGTGTGTGTGTGTTTTATTCATTCTGTTAATGTGGTCTATTACAATGATTGAATTTCATGTGTTGTATCATTCTTGCATTCCAAGAATAAATTACACTTTGTCATGATATATAATATTTTGAATATGTTGCCAAATTCAATTTGCTAGTATTTTGTTGAGGATTTTGTATCAGTGCCCATAAGTGTCTGTACCTTTCTTTTCTTGTAATCTTTCTGGTTTGGGTACCAAAACCAGAAATGCTGTTCTCAAAGGATGAGTTAGGATGTTTCCCCTCCTCTTCAATTTTTAAAAGTTCGAGAAAAATTGGTATTACTTCTCCTTTAAATGTCTGGTAAAAATGTTTAGTAGTGAAATTATCAGGCCCAAGCTTTCGTGGGTAGGTTTTTTACTGTAATTTAGTTTCTTTATTAGTGTTATGTCTATTCAGTTTTATATTCATGATTCAATCTGACTGGATTTTGTGTTCTTAGGAATTTGTATATTTTATCAAGACTATTCAGTTCATACTTAGATCTCTTTTTGATTTTTTTAAAAATTTCTATTAGTTGGTAGTTATGTACTCACTGTTAGTTTTGTTTTTAGTCATTTTTTTAGTCTTTAAAATTATTTTTTCTTAGCCAATGTAGGTAAATATTTATGACTTTGTTAATCTTTTCAAAGAACAAACTTCTTATTTCATTGATTTTTCTCTATTGTTTTCTATTCTTTGTTTCATGCATCTCTGCTCTAATGATTATTATTTCCTTCCTACTGCTAGCTTTGTTTAGTTTGTTGTTTTTTTCTTTGTCTTTAATCTTCTTAAGGGGTTAAGTTAGGTTTTGGTTGGAGATCTTCTCTTTTAATGTAAAGTTTTGCAGCTAAAGTTTCCCTGCTTGGCACTGCTTTCAATGCAGCTCAAAGTTCTGAAATGTTGTATTTTCATTTTCATTCATCTCTAAATATGTTCTATTTCCCTTTGTGATTTCTTCTTTTCCCATTGGCTTCTTAAAAATGACCTAATTTCCACAAATTTGTGAACGTTCACATTTCCTTCGGTTACTGATTTCCAACTTCATCTTGTTATGGTCAGAGAAGATACTTTGTTTGCTATCTTCCTTCTAAAATCGACGGAGACTTAATTTGTGGTGTGACACATGCTGCACCTTGTGAAGAGCGCTAACTTTCAAATGGACGGTACTGTCCTGTTTGTATGCCTTGTGATTTTTGTTGTTGTTGAGAAATGTACATTTGACTCTTACAATGTCATAACTTTGGAAATAAAAATTTTCCCTTTCCCAGGGTTTGCTGCTTGTGTTTGTTTCTTAGTCTTTAATCTCTGTAGCCCATCTCTATGACAGGGATTAACCCAACGTGTCAGCTTGAGGTCTTCTCAGATCTTGCCTGAGTCCGTGACTTTCCTTGGGCATGTACTGTGGCTTTGTAAATTCCCCCTTACCTGTATATACAGTTTTCTTTGAGTATCCTACTTCTTAAATGTCTGGATCCCAAAAGAGTGAACAGAGAGAAATGAAGGGGAAGAAAGGCTCTTGCTCTTTAATCCTCAAGAAGGTGCTTTAGCCAGTGGGGATTGCAACAATAGTAGCTTGCCTGTCTCTCTCTCTGCACCTCTGCTAGCAAAAGTAGAAATTAGTGGCGGGTGTGGGTGGCTCAGTTGGGTAAGCTTCAGACTCTTGATTTTACCTCAGGTCACTGCACTCACTTCAGCTGCTTGAGATTCTCTCGTTCTCTCTCTGCCTCTCTCTCATTCATTCTTTCTCTTAAAATAAAGAAATAAACTTAAAAAAGAAATAGAAATCCGTGATCAGAATTTGGATCCCCAATATTTGGAGGAGAGAGGCCCCATTGCCTACTCTTCCCCATAAGCCATGTGTAAACTGCTCCAGAAACAGGTACACAGCTCTCTGTCTTTGGACTGGGGGGTGGGGACATAGGTATTTGCTCCTGTTCTGGGAGCCACAATTGACCTAAATTAGCCCTGATTTACCACTCAAAACTTCTACTGTAAGTCTACAATCCTTACAGTAGACTTCAGAATTCAAAAATCATTACACTAGGCAGATTCTTCCAGAGTAATTGTCAAATGGGAAAGAAGGATTCTTGGTGCTTCTTAATCCCCATTCTTTCTTTTTTTAATGTTTATATATTTATTTTTGAGAGACTGTGTGTGTGTTCACGTGAGCAGGGGAGGAGCAGGGAGAGAATCTCAAGCAGGCTCTGCACTGTCAGTGTGGAGCCCAATGCATGAATGGAACTCATGAACCATGAGATCATGACCTGAGCCAAAATCAAGTGTCAGAAGCTCAACCTACTGAGCCAACCAGGGGTCCCTCCCCCATCTTCTTTAGTGCAATTGGTCAATTGTCATATCAGTTCAAATGGAAATAAATATCTTTTCAATAAATACTCCCACAACTCAATAAATATGTGGGAAAATAAGATTACACTGAATTATGAATACTTTGGAATTTATCTTACTGTACGTTAAATGTAAAACTAACGCAAATAAGTTTCTGGAAAAAAAACATAAGAAACAAGTTTTGATTTCAAGTGTAGACAGCAATTTTTTAGGACAAAACAAGTCTAATAAAATAAAAAATTGTAATATGTACTTCATCAAAAATTTAAAAATTTGATCTTTAAAATAATTTTTTAAGACAATAAAAATGTAAACCCCAGATTAGGAGAAAATATTCCTTATCTGACACAGGACTTGTGTTCAAAATATATAAAGAACTACCAAAAATTTAAAAAAAGATACAAACAACCCAATTAAAGGAAAAAAATACAACAACTGAGCAAAAGCCCTCAAAATAAGATATAAAACTTGCTTAGGAAAGCATAAAAATGATGGTCCAACTTATTAGTTATCAAGGAACTGCAGATGGGATTAAAATCCCATAATATACAAATTTATACCCATTACAATGGCTTAAAAAAGACTTGGCAAAGATGTGGTTCATTTAAAATCTCATGCAGTAAAGTATCAGTTGAGCAACAACTTTGGGAAACCATTTGGCAGTTTCTTATAAAGTTAAACATAAATCTTCCCTTAAGTGAAAAAATCCTACTCCTTGGGATCTACCCAAGATTAATGAAAATAAATGTTCACAGAAAGACGTGTCCAAGAATATGCAAGTTATGAACTAAAACAAGTTGTGAACTCATAAAAGAATTCTGGTGCATTCACAAAATGGATTTCTATTCATTTGTTCTTTCAATAAAAAATAAATAAGGGCTTTCCCGTTTGTGGCTCTATATATGAAGGACCTTGGAAATCACCATTCTGTCATGACAAGTAAAATTTGAACCGACTGGAAAATCATCAACCGTCCTTGGATCTGTAAGAGAGAAGAGGGCACAGGGCAAACTGCTACCCCCGAGCCTGGAGAGACAGACAGACACATACAGAAAGTCACAGCCTGCCCCCAGGAACCACCGTGGCCACCTGTGTCAGTTTAGGAAAACCAGAACTATAACTGAATTCCTGGAGCGTCAGGGTGGACAAGTCTGAGCGTAAAAACACTGGTTTTCAGTTCTACTTGTAAGGATTTGGGAAGTAGCCACTTATTCCTCAGAAATAAAAAGTTGAATAAACTGAAAAATCACCAACTCTTGGATTCATGACAGAGAAGCCAAGGCTAAACTCTGCCCTCAGAACTGGAGAGAAAAGACAGTTGAATATGGGGAGTTGCCGCTAAGCAGAGCAGAGACTCCTTGAGATCAGACAGTGGGATCTAAGCCAGGGCAGGAAGGTCTAAACTATAATTGACAAATTGCTAACCACTCGCTGTGGGAAATATGAGAATTAAGAACTTTGGGGGGCTCTACAAAGCTGTGAAATTTACCTCTAGAAGTTTGACCAGTTTCTCACAGAAAACCCTGGAGGCAAATCCTCTCTGGTGCCCCTGGATGGGGAAGGAGAAATGGAACCATTCTGAAATGGGCCAGAGCACTATGTTCTTAAGGATGCCTGCCCTCAGGGGAAGCTAGTTAATCACTGCCTAAACTCTTTGGGTCCTTTCAGACCCTAAATGACCTGAGGAAGGAAAATACCCAACGCCAGCACCAATGTCTTCACATCCTGTTCTACTCAAGTGGGTGGGAATAAACTGAAAAGGACTTGTGAGGTTCAGGTCCATAAACATAGGCTCATCAAAAGCCTGAGACCTAATCACAGGGCTGTGGAAAGCATCCTCTCCCCTGACACTGCACACTACCCTATTAAAGGCCTACGGACAGCAGTTTCTCTTACTGACTCCATCATGGGATGCTAACCAAGAAATTAGTAAGAGGAGCACCAAGAAGTTACACACACACACACACTCACAGACACACACACACACACACACACACACACACACACACACACACTCACAGACACATACACTTTGAAGAGACAGAACAGACATCGGAACCAGGCATGTCAGAGATGTTGACGTTACCAGATCAGAACAGGAATTTAAGACAACTATGATTAATAAGCTAAGGGCTCTACTGAATAAAATAGGCAGCATGAGGAAAGATGAGTAATCCTTAAAAAAGCACAAAAAATGTTCTATAGATAAAATCACAGAAACTGAAATGATGAATTCTGTTCAATTAGTTCATTGGTAGACTGGACACAACAAAGGACAGAAGTTTGAAGTTGGGGATTTATGAATGGAATCCTCAAAAACTGAAAAATTACGAGAAGAAAGACTGAAAAGAACAGAAAATATTGAAGGGCTGTGGGACACATACGAACAGTGTAACATATGTGCAATGGGGATATCAGAAGGAGAAGAGAGAACGGAACAGAAAATATATTTGAAGCAATAATGACTGAGAATTTCTCCCAGATTAATGTCAAGACACCAGACCACAGGTGCAGAAATCTTAGGATAAATGCTGGAAACCTACACCCTGGCATATCATTTTCAAGTTACAGAAATCAAAGATAAATAAAAAATACTGAAAAAAGCCAGAGGAAGAAACACATCTTGCCTGCCGAGGAACAGAGATGAGATTTACAACTAACTTTTGGGCACCAGGTTGGCTCATTCAGTTAAGCATCCAGCTCTTTATTTCAGCTCAGGTGATGATTTCATGGTTTGTGTGTTTGAGCCCCACATTGGTCTCCATGCTGACAGCATGGAGTCTGCTTGGGTTCTCTCTCTCTCTCTCTTCTCTCTCACTCCTCCCACACATGTACTTTCTCTCTCAAAATAAATCAATAAACTTTAAAAAAAAGTTTTACAACTAACTTCCCCTTAGAAACCATGCATGCAGGAAGAGAGTGGAGTGAACTATATAGAGTTGAGAAGGAAAAAAAAATCACCAATCTAGAATTCTGTACCTGGCAAAATTATTCTTCAGAAGTAGAGGACAAATAACAACTTTCAAACAAAAACTAGGGAATTTATTGGCAGAAAATTTCCCTTTCAAGAAATAATGAAAGAAGTTATTTAAGGAGGAGGAAAATAATATAGGTCAAAAACATGGATCTTCATAAAGAAAACAAGAACAACAAAGGATAAATAAATGAAAGAAAAATAAACCCTTTCTTATTTTTTAATTGGCATAACAGATAAAAGCTTGCTCAAAATAATAGAATAAAAATGTTTTATTATGTTTATGAACATTATATACATATATATTTATGAATGACTATTATAAGTGAAATGAATAACAGAAATTAGACAAGGAAAGGGAGAGTAAATGTAGGATTATTTGGTTATTATAAGTTACTCAAACACCTGTGAATCAGTGTAGTGTTATTTGAAAATGGATACAGATTCCCTGTGAGTATATATTGCAAATATTTGGTCAACTATTTAAAAAAGTAAAAAGGGAAGTATAACTGAAATTCTAAGAAAAGAGAGAAAATAGAATAGGATCCTACAAAGTGCAGAATACTCCATTTAAACAACAAAGGGAAAGAAAAAACCTGGTGGGTTACAAGCAACAGCAACAAACTGAAACGATAACAAATATGGTGGCCGTTACTCCAAATATGTGAGGAATCACTATCAAATAATATGCCAATTAAAAGACAGAGACTGTCCCAATGGATCCAAAATCCAGACCCAACTGCATGTTGTCTACAATAAATCCATCTTAAATATAAAGACACATACAGATTAGAATTAAATAGACTGAGAAAAAAATACAGAAAGTATAGACTAAGATCTTTAATGAACTTAGGTGCAAAATCATTAGCAAAATAGTAACAGATCAAATCCAACCATGTATAAAAGGAATTGTATGCCATGACCAGATGGGATTCATCCCAGGTATGCAAATTTGGTTTACCATTCAAAACTCAACTAATGTAATCCATGAAATCACACGTGGGGGGGGGGGGTTCTAGTGGAGGAACCTCGGGAGGGAAGCCCATCCCCCCTTGGCACACTGTTATGAACAGACTCCATCTCCTTTCCAATGCATCCCTCACCACCAGGCCAAATGAGTTTAGCCAAAGCATCTGGTAAGCTACTGCCGCTGAGATAATCCATTTCCCCTCTCACAGAATCCCTGGAAGTCATGAAGGGCCAGTCCTTTCCTTCTGAAAGCAGTTGCAACAACAAAATAGGTATCCCTTATGGGCCCCTTACTAGGCACCATCAAGGTCTAGAGTGTGCTCAGCCAATGTCTTTCAGAAATTCCAAAATTAGAGGTCACCAGTCCCTAGCTTCAAGGACACAGCAATGTTCCACCCAACACCTGGTGGATCCTCCCAGAAGGTGGAGGAGTCTGTGCCAGTGCTTTAGGGGCCTGCCCGTACTACTGTGGTGCTCTGCTTCCTCCACAGTGGTGGTTCCCTCCCAGCCACTGGCCGCTCTGGTTCACGGCTTTCTCTATCTGTAGGAGTATAGTAACCTGTGCACTGAGCAAGAGAAGGCGCTAGGAATTGCCCCCCTCAGAGGCATCCCTCAATCAGTGACCAACAGGAGCAGAGGGCAAGCACCAGCTTCTTCAGTCTGGGGTGGGTGTTTTGAAGGACAGTCTGACTCCTGGTAGGATGGGGCCAGCTATGCAGAGAGGTAACCTGTGGGAAGCACTCCCTGCATTGGCTTCACTTCCTTCTGCTCTCCAACTCCCTTCTCTTCATCGGGGACCACTTCCGGGGACCCATCCCAAAGGAAATTCTACCTTTTATACCAACATTTGGAGCAAGCCAGCCTATTAAAAAGAATGTCATGCCCTAAACTCTCACACTTACAGCTGTTCTCTGGGAGAACTCTGCTTTTTTAAACCTCCCAACTGCTAAAGCCCTTAGGCGCCTCTGCATTGAAAACCAGACCCTCTCTGAATGTGACCTTCACAATGTATGGTCTTTGTGCTCTCTGTCTACAATGATAGCTTGACCATTCACTTAAGATGAGTTGGGGAGGGTGGAGAATTAGGGTTATCATCCAATGAATTCATCATCCAACTTGTATGAGAATACAATCATATCTGAGTGTAACAACGGAAACATTGTTGATGTTTAGTCTCCTCAAGTTAGGGGAAAGGATAGGAAAGCAGTCTTAGAGCACAGTGGATATTAGGTGGAGACACCAGGTCAGGATGGCAGTATGAAATCTGGGGACAGTAATATGAAGCTCTGGCTGGAGAATGTAGGAACAGAAAATACATAGTAATTGTGAGAGGAGGCCTCTGTGAGAGGAGACATCAGGGAGCTGAAAACAGTCTGTCCTCAGACACTTTACCTGTGAGGGCAAACAAAGCTCTGCAGGAAACCCAAGGAGAGTATAGAAATCCACAGTTTAAACTTCCTTACACCCTGACAGGGGGGCGGGAAGAGCTGGAAGTTGTGTTCCTAGGCCCATTCTATTAGTCTGCTTCTGGGGTTGTCACCTCCTATCGCTCCTGGCCAGCTCAGCCCAGTTGAAAAAGCTCTTGGGCAACGAGGCTCAGGAGCTACGGGGGGATGAGTCCTGAGCTGGAGGGTTAGCAGCAGAGCCTGACAATGTCTGCACATCTGTACCGTACATGGGAGGGGAGCCCTGGGATCTGGAATTGGCCTACTGATAATGGAGCACAGACACTGAGACATGAGCCGATGGGAAAGGCTCACTTCAACAGATGAGACATGGGGCTGAGTGGTGTGGGAACTTGGATTAAGCAAAATATTAACATGCAGAGGTCAAGGATTGGCAGACTGGTCAAAACCTAAGCATCCATGCAACGAGAGTCCCTTCGATCTTCTCTCCAAAGGCCCTGGCATCAGGTAAGGCTAGTTCAGTCGCATAAATCTACAGCTGGCAAACTCATCATGAGCATGTAGGAAGGTGCCTCTGTGAGAAGGCAGGGAAGACACTGGAGTGGGATAATGAAAGAAAATTGGCAAGTCTGTCATGGACTGAATGTTTGTTAAAACCCTAACCTCAAATGTGACAGGACCTTTGGGATGAGGTGATGTGGATGGAGCCCCATGGAGGGATACACACACTTATCAGATGAGAGCGAGACGGCAGAACGTCCTGTTCTCCACACGTGGAGACAGAAGAAGGTGCCTGTAAGCCAGGAAGAAGGCCGTCACCAGAATTCAACCCTGCTGGCACTCTGATCATGGACTTTCAGCCTCCAGAAATGTCTGCCTTCAACCGGTTCAGTCCAGCAGCCTGAGCTAAGACAGAGACTTTACTTCAAGAATAGGGTGTGGAGTTTGAGTGAGGAGGCCAACATGGGGACGGCCACATGGGCTATGGGTCAAGATGGAAACACCGTAGCCTGGTGAACGTTCTCAGCAAACAAAAGTGGAGCCCATCTCTGGAAATGGTGTCAGTCTGAGCTTAATAATGAAGAGGACACAATAATCACCCTCGTCAGACAGGGGTTTGAACCTGAGTCATCGCTCCCTTCTCAGGGAGTCCTCAAGTTTACAATAGAACTGAGCCAGAGACTGGAGCAAAGGAAAGGCACTTTGGTATAATATTTTACATATCTGACACTTTTATTCCAGTTATATGCATACAATACAGCAAAATGATGATCATTTGGGAACCTTTGAAAACATTTTCAATTAACAATGACTGACAGAGAAGTAAAGCTAAGATACCCAGTGCAGTTGTTATACCCACGTTTCCAATGTGGTCCTCAAAAACCAGAGACCACCAGGGAGACCGAGTCACGCATGCAAAAGCAAAGGGCTTTATTATTACGGGCTTATAAACTCGGGTTCACAGACTTTACCGGCGAAGTGGATCCATGCTGAGAGCCCCGAACAAAGGGGGGGTAGGGCCTTTATGGGTTTGAGAAGGGGGGCAGTTACAGGAAATTGTGACACAGGTACAGGGGTCCAATCACTATCACCTATCAATATTGGCAGTAACTTTAACCATACATTGATACTTTTAGTGGGAGCCAATCACAAAATTAAGAGTATTGACCAATTACAGAGTGGGCCCAGGACCCTCACGTAGGGTGTGACTAGCCTCAAGCAATAGGAGCAATAGGTGATTATCTATAGCTTCTATCTTTAGGCCCGCCCTTAGAAATATTAAAGGTGTTAGCTGGCCTTTCCTGTTTGGGTGTTACAAGGGTGGTCGCTCCTTTCTTGGGCAATGTGTGCCCTTCTATTGTCTAATGATTCTGAGAAGCCGAATTCAGACCTGTGTCCTTACACAGTTATTATGACTCCTACCAGCAAACAGACTATATTTGTGCCCCAGAGCTTTCTATTAGCTACTTTTCTGGAACGTTCTATGATTTGTTCAGAGATTATATGATTGAAGTTTTAGCATTAGATTCATATAAGATAAGTCCTATTCCATCTGTGATAATTTGGAAAAAGAAAAATGCCAACAGCAATTACTCAAGACCTTTAGATGCAGATAGGACAGTGACTGCTGATCAGAATGATACATAGTGTTGTCAGATAGATATGTGAAAGCTTCAGTTAACACAGAAGAAAGCAATCACCTTCCCTTGTGCTTAGAAATCATTCAGACCCTGTCAACCTGAATGATCTCCCATTCTTAAGTGAGAGATGGCTATGGTTGACCTGATGATATCATCCTCTCCAGGGCTGCCCTGAAAGAAAATCAAATTTAGTGTATACTCATTTTAAATATTGACAAAATATTTTTAGAAGGCCATTTAGGCTAAAATCAATATGAGATGGCTACATATTTCATCATGAAGACACCAGTTTTAAAAGTGCAGCCAGTAAAAGAAAATCTTGGAGATTAAATTCAAGATAAGGTAGAACTACCAGGAGATAAAGAACATCAATAAAGAATAGCCCCCCCCCCCCCAACCAAGGGTGATACATTCTAATAACCCCAGGGGATGCCTGAAACTGTAGTTGGTACTGAACCTTATATAAATTGTGTTTTTTCTACATATGCATACCTATGATAAAGCTTAATTTATAAATTAGACACAGTAAGAGATTAACAACAACTGTTAATAGGGACCAGAGTGGCTTAGTTGGTTAAGGGTCCAACTCAGCTCCGGTCATGATCTCTCAGCCTGTGAGTTCAAACCCTGCACTGGGCTCTGTGTTGACAGTTCAGAATCTGGAACCTGCTTCAGATTCTGTATCTCCCTCTCTCTCTTCCCCATTTCCACTCACACTCTGTCTCTGTCTCTGTCTCTCTTTCTCTTTCAAAAATAAATAATATAACATTTAAAAAATTTAAAACAACTGTTAATAAAGTAAAACAACTATAACTATAACCTGTAATAAAAGGCATGTGAATGTGGGCTCTCGTTCTCACTCTCTCTCAACATATCTCATGCTGTACTCATCTTTCTTTTTGAGGTGATGTGAAATGATCAGATGCCTGTGTGGTGAGATGAAGTGGGATGAAGGGCGTAGACCTGTGACGTAGTGTTAGGCTGCTATCGACCTTCTGACGGCACAGGAGAAGAAAGACCATTTGCTCTCTGACCACAGTTGACTGTGGATAATGGTGGAAAGCAAACCCTAGGTAAGGGGAGGTGGGGCCACTACTGCAATCAGTACCTCAGTAGAGTTCTAATGGGTGTCATTAGAATTGAGAATCAACAAAACAAAACAACTTCCTTTAGTTGTGTTTGTGGAAGAAACATGCAATTAGTAATCCCACTAGTGAAACTCTAATTTCCTGAAGGTAACATTAAGAGAAGTTAACGGCTACCTTTAGCCTTGGAGTTAGTGCCAAGTCCCACAGGTGATGTGGCAGGAGGACGGGCTGGGTGAGCTTCATTACCTGTGGAAAATTTGATCAGGAGAGAGACTGCAGCTCAGCTTGATGATGTGCTCACTGGTGACAGGTTCTTATTAGGTCACCTAGGACAGACGGTGTGTGTAGCCTCAGATTTTTTTTTCTGGTTCCCATAGCAAAGAGCCATTCAGTACAGAGACCATAATATGTGCACAAACACATAAAGTGCACATTATATCTTTCAAACTTTTAAAGAGTCTCGAAAGCCAACAATCACCTATTAGAACATGCTATAAAATTTGATCTAAGTAAACACATGATTTTCCCAAGTCAGTTTTATAGGTGAAAGGGGTCACTGGTAAGTCAAATTAAGACAGAAGCTATTGTTGCAATCCTGATCCCTTTAAAATTTTATGTGTCCGAATGAAACAATAGAGGGTATTTGTTTCTGCTCCTCCTCTTGGACCTGTTCTTTTTTTGGGAAGCCACCTTTCCAGCTAAGATTAGGAAAGAAGGGTATGAATATTTCTCAAAATTAAAAAAATAGTTACAGGTAGACAATTATGGTTTAAATAGCTATGATTTTATTATAGAAGGCTCTACAAAGGCCTGGCTTTCAAAACTAAGGCATCTTTTTCTTTTATTGTTACAGAGATCGCTACATTTATATGACAGTGCTGGAAAACTTCTCTTATGGGGCTTCTGTTTTATGAAACAGTCAACAATTGGTACTTAGCCACCGGTGTTTGTAAATCTCCCAGGGCTTAAGCTCTAGGAGCTACGGCAGCTCCAGAAGAGAGGATTGTGTCTTGAGTAAGAATATTGTCTCTCCACCTGTAGTGGGGGCAACAGTTCTGATTGATCACCAACTGCAGTGGTGTGGGTCACAGTAGCAGTGA
Source organism: Helogale parvula (assembly GCA_004023845.1). Classification (NCBI taxonomy): domain Eukaryota; kingdom Metazoa; phylum Chordata; class Mammalia; order Carnivora; family Herpestidae; genus Helogale; species Helogale parvula. Next base: position 539,153 of record PJEM01000228.1, read on the forward strand.
ATCCTATGATTACTAGCAGCCTCTTTGGTCATGACAGAGCAGGTATGGTGGGAGATTGTGGAAAAACTGAGTGGTAGCACTTACCACAAGAAAAAATAGTGCTGGTAGAAGTACGCTTTATAAATGGAGTTAGTTTTTATATTGGAGTTCAGGGTATGATTCATATGAAGGACAGGTGTTCTCTTCAAATGCTTTGTTAAATGTAGATTTTTAAGGGCACTTATCGATTGTGTACCATAAGGTTTTTTTTTTTTTACTCTTGAAACACTTTGAAAATGTTTTTCTTCTTACATATAAAATAAATATATTGACAAGTCCTCAATATTTCATTTGTAGGATCAAAATATAATTTCTTTATCATACTCCTTTTGCATATTTCTTTAATACATTAATTTATTGAGTCTGTGAGAAATATCCAAATGATGCTCAAACATATTATATCAGTGGGGTGCATAATTACTGGAATATAAGTACATAAGAATAACAAATGCATTTTAAAAACATTTGAGCTAAATACTTGAACAAACAGAATAACAAGTTATCACCATAATTTAGGTTGAATTAGTATAATTCTATCATGTATTGAGCATACACATAATGCACAGATTATGTTTCATTAGAAAACATGGCTCATTAATCAGATTGCTTACCAGTCCAGATTACTAATTTATTTGGTTAGAAATGTAGTTTGTCTCCCAACTTAGATCAGCCTACAATCACCAAAGGACTCTGGGTATGTCCTTGTTGATAGTATATTTTATTTATTATTTTCTGATGTTTTTTATTTTTGAGAGAGAGAGAGAGTGAGCACAAGTAAGGGAGGGACAGAGAGAGAAGGAGAGAGAGAATCCCAAACTGGCTCTGCACTGTCAGTCGATACAGGGCTCAAAATCATGAACTGTGAAATCATGACCTGAACCCAAACCAAGAAACCAAACCAAAAAGCCAAAACCATGATCCAGATAAGAACAAAAGTCAACTGTCACCCAGGTGCCCCAATTGATAGTGTGTTTTAAAATATTATTTTGTGTTTAGCATTTTCAAATAACTCATAATGAAATCATCATTTTTCATTCATCTTAGTGCTTTTGATTCATATGAAGAGCATTTTGATTATATGAACAGAGCTTGTCTTTTGTATATGTATCTGTACGTATCTGTTACCAAATTACCCAAGAAGATGATGTATTTCATGGAAAAGAACGTATCTATTCTCTGGTCAGAGAATCTGTATCAGTTGCTGTAAGCATAGGTATGAAGGACTAAACTGTAGATAAGCGGCCCCAAGTCTTCCATGAGCTCCACATGCTCAAGGGTTGGGTGTCCATATAAACAGACAGAGCATGGGATGATGGATTGAAGTTAGACCTAGACAAGATTTTTCCACTTCCTAGTTTGATTATTTCAGTTTTCTTATACATAACTGAGGAAAGTAAGATTTACCTCATTTCCTCACATGCAAATCACTTACTTCCATTGAGTAATTGTGAGGATTAATAAGCTAACGCATGTAACCCAGGCAATACAGTCCATGGCACAGAACGAGTGCTAAAAAAATGGTATCTTCATGAGCAGGAAACATGACACAATGTAGGTGTGCACAGATATGATGATAGCAGGGGACAAAGGTCTAACTTAGGGGCTGCTCCCAAAGAATGTAACTAAGGAAACATGTCTTAAATATGAGGCAGGATGTTGCAAGATACATGTGTAGAGCAGAACTTGTAATCAAAGGGGAAAATATGTGCAAAAGTACCAAGGTATGAAAAAGCATGCAGGAGGCAATAACTGTGAGTCATGGGACATGATGCTTATGGGATGAAGTGGGGCAGGATTTAAGATGAGGTGCAAATTAGTAGGAAACGTAGCTTGGTGGTGTTGCCATTAATGAAGGGAGGGATGTGAGAAGAAATGTCAGATTTAAGGGAGGAGTAAGATACAAGTTGAATTCGAAGCACACTCAGCACAAATTGCTCATAAAAACCCACTAGGACCAGCCTCCGGGAAGGATGTGTGGGTGTGGAGTGCAGAGCAAACACACGCACTTGGAGGTGGTTGGAGTTTCCACTGGGCCTACTTATGCGTCTCTTGATGCCTGATTACGACGTTTGTCGCAGTTCTCTATTGACGTATCAGCTGTCCCCCAAACGTTATGAGCCTGGAGGTTAGGGGGCTCCTTTTAATCATCTTAGCAAGCCTTGCACTTACGAAGTACCAACTATGAAAGTGTCTGATAAAAGTTTTAGTGAAGGGATGAGTTTTATCATAGAAAATTTTAGGTCGTAAAGAAAACTAATCGATTCAAGGTGGTGAACAGAAGAGCCAGTCTGTTCAAACTATTATAATCTGTCCCCAGTCTGATCCCCGTAGGCTGGTCTCAAGGATGTGGTCAAGTCTGAAGCCCGATCAGAGCAGCTTGCGCAGCAAGCTCTCTCTTCAAGAGAAAGAGGGTGGTCACAAGTACGTACACAGAGTGCGAAAAAACCAAAGTTGTTCTCCTTCTAGACTAATATTTCCAAAGTCGAACTAAGAATGTAGGTCACAGCTATATATATAATTTTGAAAAATAGGAACTGAACTGAAATTGGCTTATTAAAACAATGATACTTAATTTGCTTTTCGGTTATGTTCTTATTTATAACCTTTTATATGCAAACATATATATCATGTTGATGTAAATTAATTTTATAAAATATCATTTGTTATGTGACATGCAAGAAACATATGATCACTTAGGTGCCCAACAACAGCTTGAAACAGAACGATGCTCAAACCCTCTGGGTTCTGCTCCCTGGTGCCTTTCTCCCCCTTCCCTAAAGATAAAAAGATTTGCACTTTGTGTTTATAATCCTGTTACACTCATTTATTTACCATATAGAGATAATATAAACCTATCTCTAACTCTTAACTTCATATGTGGATCATATATGTGTATATATAGATATAGAGAGATAAATAGATAAATTTATTTTTTCAGTGATTTTTGTTTCCTTCATCTTGGAAGAAGGTTAACATTTTTGCTTTATTGTGATATATTTTTTATCCCCAAACTCTGAGGTTGAGTTTGGAGTTTTGGAAAGTCTGCCATCTATCTGATTACACTTTCTTTATAGGGAATCTGTCCCTTCTTCCTGAGTGCTTTGGGGATTTAGGAATCTCTGTCTGTGGTGACCTGTGCTTTTGCTCTGACGTATCTATGAAGATTTCTTTTTATTTACTTTGCATAGGGACTCTTGAGTATGAGGATTTATGGTTTTCTTCAATTCTGAAGAATTATCAGCAATTATTTTTTTAATCTGCCTCTATTTCCCCAATCTCTCTGTTCTTTCCCTTCAGTAATAGATTTTAGGTGGAAGTTAAATCATTTCCCTTGAGTCTTCATTTTCTTACTTACTTGTATTTTACCATTTGCCTCTGGAGCGTGGACACTAATCCTTCAGTGCTCCTGTCTCTTCATCAATGGTCATTCTGGGTAGATTTGCTCTGTTGTTTAATCCAGTTACTGAAATTCTGATTCTGGCAATGATGCTATTCACTTCTGAAAGTTCTGGTCCATCCGTTTTTATATTTGCCCTGTAATATTTTATATCACGGTCATGAATTTGGAATCTCTTCCTGTTCTGCTACATTAAAAATGCTGTCTATGTGGCCTGCCTGGAATTCTGGTGCCTGCATGTTTGTAGATCATAATATGCTGTTTGTTTCATGCCTGTTGATTCGTTATTCTGCTGACTCACTCATTGCGCTCTATTTCCTCCTGTGATTTTTCTCTGTGAGCTCAAGTTTTTTGGCATTCTGGGTTTTCTTGGGGTTTGGCTCTATCTTGTGTCACAAAGACGAAATTTGCATTTTGCATTTGCTTTTGCCAAGTCCCCCAGGATAGAAGCGATGAGATGCCCTTTTTTAAATTAAAAATGGTTTTTTAATTTATTTTGAGAGAGAAATAGAAAGCAAGTGGGGGAGGGTGAGAGATAATCCTAAGCAAGCTTCATGCTCAGTGCAGAGCCTGATGTGGGGGCCCAGCCCATGAATGGGAGGTCATGACCTGCGATGGTATCAGGAGTAGGATGCCTGACTGAGTACCCAGGTGCCAGGGATACCTGGGAGCCAAATTCCACGATGGGGATGTGAGGCCACACAGGCAGTGCGAACCTCATCTCAAACCCTCCTACGGGGCAAGAAACATTAACACATTTTCAGGAGATTTAGTTTTTAACTCTTTCATCCAGAGCCAAATTCAAAATGAGCACGTTTTCCCCTGTCCCCCCTCAATGCGTGTGCACTGCCTTAAAGGCGTCTCTCTCCTGACCGGGGCTTGCAGTCAAGGGCCCAGGGCGAACCACCCAGGGCCGCTGCTCCTGCAGAGCCTTCTACCCCTCGACTGACTGACACTTTGTCATCATTCTAACAGCTGAGACTTTTTTCCCTCTTCCCTCATTGCCCTGGCTATGTTTTGGCATTATTACTTGTTTGTTTTATTTTATCCATCATTTTTCTCCATGCTGTCCTGGAGAAAGGTTTTAGTCTATTGGACTCAAAGGCATGCCAGACCCAAGATTAAGCGTGCGCGCGCGCGCGTGTGTGTGTGTGTGTGTGTGTGTGTGCGCGCGCATGCTTGTGTTCTTCATGGAAATATATTGGCGTTAAAGTCAGACACTCTTGGTCTGTAAACTCAGCCTCAGCATTTTCTAGTGAGTTAATTACCTTCTCTGAATCTGAGTGAAAAAGAGAGAACACCTAATTTCCATACTTCACTGTGACAGCTTTAAATGAGGTTGCCTTACTTTAGAGGCTGCTAGAGGTGAAAATTAAATGTGTTTTCTTTCTCACTTTCTGCTTTTTAACTATTTACTGATGCTTGTCTCAGTTCCAAAACCTTGTCTGAGGTGATAATGGGCTCCTGAAACAATGCATGAAACACTGATCTCTACCCTTGCTCTTTGCTGTAGGTCACTTTACCTATGATTTTGAATGATTATCCTGGATGACCAATCTGAACAATTTATACAGTAGCCTTTCTGTGTAAAATTAGAAAGCAAAACTTGGCACCTCAAAATAAATGTTCTATGAATGAATGAATGCTTTTTAAATGCAAAGGAGTTTCATTATTATTGTTTCAAACCAAAGAGTTCTTATTATGACACTGGTGAAAAAGAGCCTAGAGGTATTCTGGAGGTTATAGATTTATGAAGGTTATGTTGTTTCCACACAACTTTATTTTAACTAAATATGTACGACTTCAATGAGATGGAGTAAAGAATGGTAGGGTAACATGTGGATTCTTCTAGAAATGGAGAGAGAATCACACAAACCAGATGAAATGAAATATGTCAGATTGTGAAAAGAAGGCCTATGTAATTTATGGAATTCTATTCCACATGACTTAGTATAAGAAAGAGTGAAAATCTTTTTATTAAAATTGTCATTTTTAATGGCATATTTACTATTCTTCTCCATTAGAATTATTTTATTGTTTTGTACCATAGACAGAGAAATTTAATGCTTAAAAATATAGTTTTTTCCTGCTTATGCCCCTGGAGAGGCACAGGAGGAGACTGTCGCCCATGATAATGGGGCCCACTTCTCTATGGCCTCAGTTGGGACACCGCGGGGTCAGTAAGGAGACCCGCCTCTGCCTCCAGCCGGGGTCTGCTCCGTGCAGGCCTGGCCAGCAGCTGAGATTCCACCTCGGACCAGCAGTAACAAGGAAATTCTCCCCCCGGGGGAGAGGGGACAGTCAACAGATGCCTACTTTGAGATCATACAGATGTTACAATTATCTAACAAGGATTCTAAAGGAGCTGTCACAAAATTGCTTTGTGTATGTTACAAACACAATGGAAACAAATGAGAAAATAGACAGTCTCAGCAAAAATAGGTGTTGTAGAACTGGACGTACAATTAAGATAAAAACTCAGTGGGTGGGCTCAAGAGCAGGATGGAAAAGACAGAAGAAAACATTCATTAACTTGAAGATAGAAAAATGGAAATTACCATCTCTGGAAAAAAGAGAGAAATTGGGCTGGAAAAAAAAAAAAAACACAACAACTGTGGGACTCATGATACTGTGACAAAAGGTCTAACATTTGTTTCTTCAGGGTCCCGGGAAAAGAGAAAGAGCCCAGAGTTCTGAGTGCTTGAAAGAAATTCACTGAAACCCACTCCACCAAATTTTGAAAAAGATATAAATCTATACATTCAAGAAATGTGGCAGATCTTAAAAGGATAAACCCAAGAAACCCATGCAAGATACATCATGGTCAAATCCTAAAAACTAAAGACAAAAAAAAAAATCTTATAAGCAGTGAGAAAAAGTTAACAGTTTAGGATTGGGGGAAAAATATTGCAAATGACAGTGTATTTTCCCTCAGAAAGAGGTGACCAAATATTTTTCAATCGCTGAAAAGAAGCAACTGTCAGCCCAGACTTCTATATATGTAAAAAACATCAGGAATGAAGGGGAAACTGACACATTATCAGAAAAAAAACCTAATAAAATTTATTTTATTATAAGCAGAAAGTAAGTGATGAAGAAAGAAACTGAAACACCAGTTTCAGTTTCAGGAAGAAAGAACCATGGAAAGACTAAAAATATTGGAAATACGATACATTTCCCTCTGTTGTGTTTTCTAAATTATGGGAGAAGGTCCAAGCAAGGATTGTAGCATTGTCTAAGGTGATTCTCAGTGGACCTAGAGGACATATTTAAGGCAATTATACTACAGATAAAGCAAGGTAAAGGGACATCAGTGAAGAAGTGAAGGTTTTCTTCATCTCCTTTGAACTGGTTAAATATTGGCACCAGAAGACAGTGATATTATATCTTAACAATCCATTGCCTACTTAAGAGAGAAGCACCAAATATGTTATACAGAGACACGCTCAAAACACTATAGAGGTGCTTTGGTGGCTCAGTTGGTAAAGAGCCCAACTTGAGCTCAGGTCATGATCTCATGGTTTGTGAGTCCATGCCCTGCATTCGATTCTCTCTTGTCAACGCACAACCTGCTTCAGATCCTCTGTCTCTGTCCTTCTTTGCCGTTTCCCCACTCATTCTCTCTCTCTCAAAAAAACATTTTTTAAAGAGCACTGTATATAAGTCAAAATGTAATTCTAAAAAATATCCAATTATCTACAGGAAAGCAATACAAGGGAGGGGAGAGACAAAGATCAGAGAGAACAGAGACAATACAAAATAAAGTAGAATGCCAGAATTAATATATCAAGTATTAGATTAAATTAAATGTAACTCTATTTTGTTGTCCAAACTCATAAATTAAAAGGCAGAGATGAGAAGTGTGAATTTTTAAAAAGGTAAATGGGGGCACCTGGGGGCCTCAGTCAGTTAAGCATCCAACCTCAGCTCAGCTCATGATCTCACGGTTCATGGGTTCATGGGTTCCAGCCCTGCATGGGGCTCTGTGCTGACAGCTCAGAGCCTGGAGCTTGCTTTGGAAAACATGTCCCCATGTCTCTCTGTCCCTCCCCCACTCATGTTCTGTCTCTCTCTCACTTTCTCTCAAAAATACATAAACATTAAAAAATTTTTAAAAGATAAATGCACACTATGCTCTCCATAAGACTTATACCAAGTAAAATGATATAAATAAGTTGAAAATAAAATTATTAATAAAGGTATAGAGATATACGACTAATGGAACCATTAATTGAGAAAAACAGACAAGATAAAGTAGATAGTAGCGTCAGAGCAAGTGGACCTTTGAGCAAAGAAAATTTTCAGGAGCAGAGGAATACATTAGATCAATCTATTAAAAATACATACCAATCATTAATGTGTATGTACTAAATATCAGAGCTGCATAATACATGAATCAAAGAGTGATGGCAATGAAAAAAGAAGTAAAGAAATCCACAATTATATTTGGAGACTTTGACATCCTCTCTCAAAAACTGATAGGCCAATGTAAGAATAAATTTGCATTCAATAAGACCATCAACCAACCAGATCTAAGGAACACTTACAGAACATTTAAAAAATTTTGTCAGTGTATAGAGCATAAACAGAGACAGAACACACTGTGATCCATAAAACACACATCCAGAAATTTAACAGAATTGAAATCACAAAGTGTGTTCTTGTACTATCATTGAATCAAAATAGAAATCAAAAACAAAAAGAAGGTAATTTTCAAAAACTTGAAAACTAATCAATGCAATTCTAAACAATAATAAGTTAAATAAGAGGTCTCAAGAGAAATTTTAAAATACATTAAATTAAATGAAAATATAGCATATCACTTAGCATGGGATTCAGCAAAAGTAGTACTGACAGGGAAATACCATTAGATGCATTACATTAGAAAAGAAGAAAGTCTCAATCAGTCATCTAAACTTTCACAAAGAGGTCCTACAAACAAGGGAACAATAAATAAAAAGTAAGTAGGATAAAGGAAATAATAAAGATGAGAGCAGAAATCAATGAAATAAGAACAGATAGAAATCAATAAAGGAAAAATCAGGAGAGGAAATAAATATAACAAAAATATAACAAAAACATGGTTCTTGGAAAAGATCAGTAAAATTTACAAGCCCCCACAGTGACACAAACAAAGAAAATAGATTGAAGATATAGATTCAGACCAACACAATAAAGTGAATGTCACAGTGAAGCTAATCAAATGAATTTCTTTGGTTTTCTGGTGCATACAAAAGATATGTTTAGACTATACTGTAGTGTCTTTAGTGTATTATAGTATCCTCTTTAAAAAAACAATGTACATTCCGCAATTTAAAAAATACTGTATTGCTTAAGAATGCTTGCCATCATTTGAATTTTCAGCAAGTCATAATCTCCTGACTGGTGGAAGTTCTTGCCTTAATGTTGATGCCAACTGATCAGAATGGTGGATGCTCAAGGTTGGCGGCTGTGGCTGTTTCTTTAAGTAAAACAACAATGAGGTTAGCCACATCAGTGGACTCTTCCTTTCATGCATGTGTTCTCAGTAGCATGTGCTGCTGTTTCATAGCATTTTACCCACAGTAGAACTTCTTTTCAATTGGGAGTCACATTTCTCATCCCTGCCACTGTTTTATTAACTAAGTTTATGTAATATTCTAAATCTTGTGTGATTTCAACAGTCTTCATGGAATCTTCACCAGGAGTAGATTCTATTTCAAGAAACGATTTTCTTTGCTCATCACTAAGAAGCTACTCTTTGTTCTGGTTTTATCATGAGATTAAAGCTATTCAGTCACAGCTTTGGGTTCCACTTGTAATTCTAGTTCTCTTGCTCTTTCTACCACATTTGCTGTTACATTCCCCCACTGAAGTCTCAATCCCCCTCCCAGTCATCCAGGAAGGTTGGAATCAATTTCCAAACTCTTGTTAGTGTTGATATTTTGACCTCTTCCTATGAAGAACAAACGTTCTTAGTGGTGTCCTGGATGGTGAATCCTTTCCAGAGGCTTTCAATTTACTTTGCCAAGATCCATCAGATGAATCACCATCTATGGCTACTATAACATTACTAAACCTATTTATTAAGTGTTAAGCCTCAAAACTCTAAATGACCCCTTGAGCCATGGGCTGCAGAATGGGTGTTGTGCCAGCAGACATGAAAACAATATTAATCACATTGTTTTCCATCAGAACTCATGGCTGACCAAGTACATTGTCAATGAACAGTAATATTTTAGCTCTGGCCCGGGAGAGCATGAGATCACCACAACAGTCGGCTAATGCACAATAATATTTAAAAAGGAATCTATTTTTTCTAAACAATAGATCACAACAGTGGGCTTAAAACACTCAGCAAACCATGTTCCAAACAAGTGTGCTGTCATCTAGGCTTTGTTGCTCCATTTCTAGAACACAGAGTAGGTTTAGCATAGTTATGAAGGTCCCTAGGGTTTCTGGAATGATACATGAGCATTTGCTTCAACTTAACATCACTGGTTGCATTAGACCTACAAAAAGAGTCGGTCTGTCCTTCGAATCTCGGAGCCAGGCATTGACACCTCCTCTCTAGCTACGAAAATCCTAGATGGCATCTCCATTCAATGTAAGGCAGTTTCATCTACATTGAAAATCTGTTGTTTAGTGTGGCCACCTTCATGCATGAGCTTCGCTAGACCCTCTAAACATCTTGCTGTAGTTTTTACTAGAGCACTTGTTGCTTCATCTTGCATTTGTATGTTACAGAGGTGCTTTCTTTCTTTATACCTCAGAAGCCAACCTCTGCTTCAAACTTTTCTTCAAACAAGCTTCCTCACCGCTTTTACTTCATAGAATTGAAGATAGGTTGTGTCTTGCTCTGGGAATCTGTGACTAGTTTGATCTTCTATCTAGATCCTTAAAACATTTTTCATGTCAGCAATAATGTTGTTTCACTTTAATATCATCTGTGTGTTTATTGGAATAGCAGCTCTAATTTCCTTCAAAAACTTTTCCTTTGCATTCATGACTTGGTTAACTGATGCAAAAGGCCTAGATTCTGGCCTATGTCAGCTTTTAACATGACTTCCTTGTCTTCAGGGCGGTAAATCCGGTCCGTTCCTGAGGGAGGGAGAGAGAATAGGGCAGGAAGGAGACACAGAGAGTGAGGCAAGACAAGCGTTTCTGATCAAGCCCCCGTTTATTGAGAAAAATATCCACACCTTAAATAAGGTTTGGGGCAGGAAACTGACCTAGGTTGGTTGCTAGGAAATGAGGTCAAATGATTATTAGAAAAAGGGGAAACTGAAACTGAAACTTCAAACACAGCATCTAAAGGAGAGCCCAGACTTGCGTCTGCGACGCTGGGCAGGGGTATGATTAACACTGCATAAGCCCGAATGCGGTTGATCTTTTGTTCAATTTGGCTTCTCCTGTCTGCCTGTCTCTAATCCCTGGATCAGGAAATGCACTCCTCTGGCCTCTAGATGTTAATCTTGTTTTTCTGGTCGCACCCTTCAGGGAGCAATACTTCCTTGCCTGAGGCGGCCGAACTTGGCAGAATCTTTGCAGCTTCCCACACTTCCTTACTAAACTTAATTGTTTCTGGCTTTTGATTTAAGTTGAGAGGGATGCCTGAGTGGTGCATTCATTAAGCATCCGGCTTTGGCTCAGGTCATGATCTTACAGTTCATGGGTTCGAGCCCAGTGTCGGGCTCTGTGCTGACAGCTAGCTCTGAGCCTGGAGCCTCCTTCGGATTCTGTATCTCCCTCTCTCTCTGACCCTCCCCTGCTTGTGCTGTGTCTCTCTGTCTCTAAAAAATAAATAAAAGACATAAAATTTTTTTTAAAAATGTTGAGAGACATGCAACTCTTACTTTCACTTGAAAACTGAGAGCCCATTGTAATGTTATTAATTGAAATTTCAATATTGTTTTATCTCAGGAAATAAAAAAGCCCCAAGTGAGGGAAAGAGATGGAGGAACAGCTAGTTGGTAGAGCAGTTAGAATATACACAGTATTCTTTGATTAAATGTACTCCTTTATATGAGCATGGAATGTGGTGCCCTAAAATAATTGCAATAGTTAACATCAAAGATTGTGATCACAGGGACTCCTGGGGGGCTCAGTCAGTTGAGTGTCTGACTTCAGCTCAGGTCATGATCTCACTGTTTGTGAGTTTGAGCCCCACATTGGGATCTGTGCTGACAGCTCAGAACCTGGAACTTGTTTCAGATTCCGTGTCTCCTTCTCTCTCTCTGCCCCTCCCCTGCTTGCTCTCCCTCTCTCTCTCTCTCTCTCTCTGTCTCTCTCTGTCTCTCTCTCAAAAATAAACATTAAAAAATTAAAAAAAAATAATTGTGATCACAGATCACAACAAACATAACAGTAATGAAAAAGTTTGAAATATTGTGAGAATTAGCAAAATGTGACACAGACGTGAGCAAATAGTGTCTGTAGACTTGTTGATGTGGGGCTGCCACAGACCTTCAAATTATAAAAACAAAAACAAAAACAAACCCCAAAAGTATTTGTAAAGTGCAATAAAGTGAAGCACAGTTAAGCAAGGTCTGCCTGCACTATGAACAACTCTACACACAAGCTTACGAAATTAGAGGAAGTTGGCTTATTCTTTATAAAACACAGCCTATGTGAAACTGATTATTTGATAATTAAGGAAATAGAATTTGTAATGAAAGAACTTCATTAAAGGAATCTCAGATCTCAGGTGGTTTGTTGAAGAACTCTACCAATGAATAATTTATAAAAATTCTATAAGATCTCCTTCAGAGAAGAGAAGCAGAGGTGATACATAGCATTTCATTTTTCCAACTTTCTATTCTGATACCAAAGGCAGATAAACACAGTACAGAAATGAAAACTATGGACCGATATCCTTTATAAATACAGACACAAAAATTCTTGAAATATTTGCAAATACAATTCAACAATATATATAAAATGAATTATATACCATGATCAAGTTGGGTTTATTCTAGGGATACAAGGCCAATTCAATATCCAAACACCAATCAGTGAACTAAATTCATGATAAATTCCTGGGTTTTGGAGAAAACCAGGAATTGAGAGGAACTTATGCAGTTTTCTACACACATTCATACTTAATGCCATACTTAATACTGAAAGATTAAAAGCTTCCCCCCTAAGTTTGTGAATAAGGCAGAAGATGTCTCCTCACAGCACTACTATTCTATGCAATGCTGGAAGTTCAAGCCAGTGCAGTAAGGCATTAAAAAGGAATTAAAGGCATACAGATCAAAAGAAAGAAACTTGCCTTTATTTTTTTCTGATGACATGATCATTTGAGAACACTGATGTCTCCTGGGTATTCCAAGTAAATTTCACCCTAGGACTTTCGCACTCGTTGGCCCTTCCTGCCTGGAATACGCTGTATCTGGGTATCCTGTCACTTACTATCTTCTCACCAAAACCAGTTGTGCTCAAATGTCACCATCTCAAAGAGAGAAAAGACATCCTTTGTTCATGTGCTTTATTGGTATCAAGTTCTATCTCTCTGGCATTATTTTTCTACAAAGCATGTACTGCCCTTAACCTCCCTCCCAATTAGAGTGTGAACACCTAACAGGCGGTGATTTTTGATGCTTTTGTTCTCTTTTGTGGTTATAACAGATAAAACAGGACCTAGTATATGGCAGCCATTTATCAAGGGTTTGAAAATTTAGCACTGTAAAAATAAAAAATAAATAAGAATCTTTCATCGTCTTGGTTTGAATTCTGTATTTTAACTATATTGAATAATTATCCTTTAATTATCTTTTTCCAAAAGTTTGCCTTTCTCAATATTCTTGCCCTTAACATTCCCATAAAACTTTTAATGTTGAATTCAGGGTTATTTCTTTTTCCCTTCCCTGTATGTTCTTACAAACCTCCTCATCCAAAAGCTACAGCAAGAAAAAAAAATGCCAACTCGCAGAGGCTGTTTTTATAGTTCAGCTATGAGAAAAAGGTGTCCTATGTGGAAATCAGTTAAGTAAGGCTCAGTACACGAAGACTTTACTTTGAGCAAATCTAATTAAGTAATCTCCATGCCCAATATAGGGCTTAAACTCATGACCTTGAGATCAAAAGTCACATTCTCTACCAGTGAGCCGGCAAAGCACTTTCTTTTGAACTAATCTGTAAATTACTTCTAAATAAAGCAGATGAGAATGAAAAGAAATTCCAGCTGGAAGTTGGCAACAATTTGGTGGGGTGAGAGACAACTGACAATAGATTAGAGAAAGCTAAGATCTCAGTGCCTGAAATGGGGTTGGAAGGGCTCACATAGGCAATGTGAAATAGTCAAATCCTAACTACAAGTGGCAAAAAAGCTCAAGAATTCAAAGTCTGAAATGTATATGTAGTCCTGGTTTCAGCAAAGGGATAAAAGACAGAAACTGATTGAAGCTCTGTGTGAGTTTTTAAATAACTGGCTCCCTTTTATTAGCTCACAGTTCCGTGTTCCCCATTTTGATCCCAACAGTGAGTAGAGATGACATTTGCTTTTGGACAGGGTGAACAAGAGGCTCAGGGAACATGGCCCCAGGTGAGGACGTAGTGGGACATCACACCAAAAATGAAGGAGAGAGAAATGGTGAGATGAATAGTGAAATACCTTAGTGACTTTCCTTCACATCACTCTCCTCAGAATACAGGGTGAACAAGGTAAGTCACTGGGGAGTGGATGGACCCCTTTTACCTCTCCCCAAGAGGTTAAGGGGTTGACCACTTGAAATTTGGCCTATTGTGTTGGCCCCTGGTTCCTGTATTTTATTAGGGTCGTCTTGATTAAAGGATAGAAATCAGCAGCATTCCACTGAGCTTTATGATTAATGAAGATGGCATTTTCGTTACTGTAGTCTATGAACTCTTATTGATGTTTGCTTAATCTTAAGAGGCTCCCCAGGTAGCCAAGAAGTCTAGGAAAAGGCTGACCTCCTTGAGCATCATGGCATCTGGCAAAGAACTGAGGACAAGGCAGGCTACTCCTTCTTGCAGGTAGAATATCATAGAGATACAAGATTTGGTTTCCTCACGTCTTAAGGAGGCTCTGTAGTGGTGCTGAGCTTGTAGGTGGGGGAGCTATTTCCATAACACAAAGCATGATGAGCAGCTGAGTGCAGAGGGCCAACGTCTTAGAGTCTCCGAGATCCTCTGCTTCCAGGAGAGCCCGGTGAATAGTCATTTGTTATTTCATGATTTACAGTGTGAGGCTGAGAGGGGCAGTTTCTTGTATCAGAAGCCCTTGAGAAGTTTGTGGCCATCATAGATCATCCAGAGACTCCAGAAAGCATGAGGAGAAGGTATCGAAGCCTTTTTTTAGTGAAGGGCACTACTGGGAGGGCTTGCTGGTTTTATGTTGAACAGATCTGAGAACCTTGTGTTGGAGGGATCCCTTTAGGATGTAGCAACATCAGCAAGGTTAAGTAAAATTTTAAATGAGGAATATATTGCTACTAGAACTCAAAAAGGACTAAAATGTATTAGACTTGTGTGTCTTTCGTGAGTGTGTCGCACTTATCTCTGTGGAGGAAGATGTCATCAATGGAATGTCATGCCTGCTTCCCCGGAGAAGGTTGATCCAGTTGAGATCCTGTCTGCAAAGACTGTGTGCCATGGTGAAGCTGCTGAGGTACCTGGTGGTATGACACGCCCAGAAAGGTGTGTGCGGTCGGCCGGGAGGCTGTCGAAGCAGGTACTGAGCAGCACATGTTAGCCAATTGGCAATGAGGAAGAATGGATTCTGGCCATTTGTAGCAATGTGGATGGAACTGGAGGGTATTACGCTAAGTGAAATAAGTCAAGCAGAGAAAGATACCATATGCTTTCACTCATATGTGGATATTGAGAAACTTAACAGAAGACCATGGCAGGGGAGAGAGGGGAAAAATAGTTACAGAGGGAGGGAGGCAAACTATAAGAGACTCTGAAATACTGAGAACAAACTGGAGGGTTGATGGGGTCGGGGAGAGGGGAAAGTGGGTGAGGGGCATTGAGATGAGCCCAGGTTGGGATGAGCACCGGGTGTGGTGTGGAAACCAATTTAACAATAAATTATATTTTAAAAGGGAATGTAATAGTCAAATATATACTAGCAAAATATAATAGCAAAACTGGATGAAGTCAGTAATGTTCATAATATCGGGTGTTGGGTATGGGAGACTTAATGGACAACAGCATTTAAGGTGCAATCACCCCTCCTTCCATGAGAAGCCATCTAGTTTTTCCAAGTTTCACAACAGGTAAAACTGAGCTGCCAAATGGAGAAGCAGTAGCGATAGTCACTCCTTTATTAATTAGCTCTTATGTAACAAGGTTTAATCCTTGAAGGCCCCGTTTTAACATATATTGGGCCATATTACCTCTGTTAATTTGGGGGCTGTGGAATCCCATTTTACAAAGCCAGTTTATAAGTGCCAAAGATTTCATTTAATTTATTATTCATTATGTCAAAGAGTTTGCACACTATGGAATATTTTAGGGCAACGAGTGCTATCACTATGGGAAATTTAGGCAAGTTTACATGCAGTAAAAGTGAGGCATGCCTATTTTTATTCTACTCTATATTTAGTTTCTTTCCCAAGATTATAGGGGATAGCACGTTTGCATTATAATTTGAGATCAAGTGTTGATTAAGATAACACAACTTTATCGATTAGTGAATTTTAACAAGGGCTAATGTTTCTTTCGATGTTGTAGTGACACAAAAACCAACTTATGCTCTTTTTATTTTATTTACATATTTTTGTTAAGTTATTTTAGTAAATTTGGATACCCAATTGGGTCAAATTACTTATTTTAATTTAATATATATGTATGTCATGTATTACATATATTGTATAATTCTTGGATTACAAGTAACTTGTTCTGCAAGGGTTCCACAAGACAAGCAAATGTTTCTAACACATTTTAACTTGATCAAGGAGTGATGTCTTGCAGTACAAGTAGAACATGATCACAACTGAGCCAACGGTTCTTGAAATTTGCTTTGGTATACAAGTACCGTGGGTTACAAGCATGTTTCCAGAAGGAATTAAGCTTGCCAACCAAGGTTTTACTATACATAGTTTATTTACGTTTTTCTCCCCCTGTATCAGGGTATTTTATTCTTCTTCTTCTTGCTTTTTTGTCCTGGGCTTCAAGCCACTTAAAGCTGTGGTTCTTACTTTCTGTCTCCGAGAATTCATGTGTAGGCCTTCCAGGTGAGTATAGGAAAGGAAGAGAGGGGAAGAGGCATTCCTTGTTCTGAGGCTTCCCGCCCCATCTCCCAGGGGTTGTAGTTACACACAGAGAGCCAGAGAGCTGTAGCAGCCTGTCCCTGGAACAGTGCAGTTAGCCACCTGGTGTGATGTACCAGTCCCTTCCATTGTCTTTTTGAACAAAGTCTTTGAGAATGGTACATATCTCCAGGTAGCTAAAAATCTTAGTTTCTGTTTTCTTCTATTTGTCCCCAACTGTTTTTAGTCTGGATGTTTATAGATTAAACTCTGGCCATCCTGAATGGCCATGTTTGCTAGTGTCTCATTCCAGGGTTTCTCAGTTGACCCTGAAAGGGTTGGGGTTGGCATCCAGGAGGACAAGAGTGGCTCTGGTTCTACATAGGACAGCCAGCGTTTTGATCTTAAAACAAGTTCTTAGCTTGTTGATAAATCAATTGTCACTAAGTAGTTCCCAGGTACATTGACTTGGGGTTTTACATTTATCGAAGAACATGGAGACCTTCTCTGTGGTCTAAGGGGGTAGAGAGGCAAATATCATAGGATTCTGATCACTGGTCTACATGATGTGTGTCCTGATGATCCGCCTGGGGACTGAGAGTGACAGATCCAAGTAAGCAAAAAATGCAGAAGTTCCCTACTGCCTTTTAGCTTAGGTACTAGCATGCGGTTGCTTAACTTGCCTTAGGCAGTGGAAACTCAGGGAAGGCTTACGTTATGAGTTGCACAGTTTAGGACAGCAAGTGATGACAAATCCCAAAATAAACAGCACACAGTGCAGTGGCCAGAGTGCAGGTGCACCAGGCAGCAGAGCCGCCCTGGATGAGTCTGCTTTTGCGCAAATGTAATTAGCAAGCCAAGGACAGTTTGCAGGCACCTCTGTCAAGCCTAGGGCCAAACCACCCTGTCCATTGTGCCAGTTGTTTTCCTCACGTTGCCGTGGGTGAGGTGTAGTAAGGTGGGAAGCAGATCAAGAGAGAAACTTGAAAGAGATTCATAGTTTGCTATATGTATTCGCAGTTCCCTGGGGAGAGTGCAGGGTGCCACGGGCATTGGTGACCAGGCAAAGGAAAAAATGAGAACATGGGCAACCACGTTTATTGCGGTTTCAAGGAGCAGGTAAGGAACAGTGAGCAGGTTTGTGATTGGCTCGTTTGAATAACTGAAGCAGACTGTGAGACATAGGCAGTTCATGGTTGCTTGGTTCCTAGTTCTCTGCTGCCGGTGCTGGGCGTTGAGGGCAGATGGGTAGTGACCCAGGGTGGGAAAGCGAGGTAGGGGAGGTGGGTAGGTGAGACTTGCTCTGCTATTCCAGAGGGGAACATTCTAGCCTCTAGCCAGTGCCTCAAATGGGGTCAAGGCCAGCATGAAAAAAAAGAAAAAAAAAAACAATATTACAGGGTACTGTTTCTTCTATGCCCTCTCAACTGAAAGAACAAGGAGATTGTGTGTGTGTGTGTGTGTGTGTGTGTGTGTGTGTATAAACCTACCCAGAATAAGAATCTTACTAAAAGTAAAAATGAAAATCAGTAATTAATTCTACTATAATTTCCTTTACCTCTTTGGTTAGGTTTATTCCAAGGGATATTATGGGTTTTGGTGCAATTGTAAATGGGATTGATTCCTTGATTTCTCTATCTGTTCCTTCATTATTGGTGTATACGAATGCAACTGATTTCTGTGCATTAGGTTTTATATCCTCCAACATTGCTGAATTCATGGATCAGTTCTAACAGTGCGGGTGTGTGTGTGTGTGTGTGTGTGTGTGTGTGTGTGTGTGTGAAATCTTTTGGGTTTCCCATATAGACTATCATGTAATCTGTAAATGGTGAAAGTTTGACCTCCTCCTGGCTTATTTGGATGTATTTTATTCCTTTGTGTTGTCTGGCTGAGGCTAAGACTTCCAGTACTATGTTGAATAACAGAGGTGAGAATTGACATTGTGTCGTGTTCCTGACCTCAGGAGGAAAGCTGTCAGTTTTTCCCTGTTGAGGAAAAGATGAGTTTTTCATATATGGCTTTTATGATATTAAGGTATGATCCTTCTATCCCTACCTTCTTGAAGGTTCTTATCAAGAAAGGATGCTGTATTTTGTCAGATGCTTTCTCTGCATCTATCGAGAGGATCATGTGGTTCTTGTCCTTTCTTTTATTGATGTGATGCATCACATTGATTGTTCTGTGGATATTGAACCAGCCCTGCATCCGAGGTATAAATTCCACTTGGTCGTGGTGAGTAATTCTTTAGATGTATTTTTTGATGCAGTTAGCTAGTAACTTGTTTAGGATTTCTGCATCCATGTTCATCAGGGAAATTGGTCTACAGTTCTACTTTTTAGTGGGGTCTTTGTCTGGTTTTGGAATCAAGGTAATGCTGTCTTCATAGAATGAGTTTGACAGATTTCCTTCCATTTCTATTTTTTGGAACAGATTCAAAATAATAGGTGTTAACTCTTTTAAATGTTTGGTAGAATTCCCCTGGAAAGCCGTCTGGCCCTGGACTCTTCTTTTTTGGGAGATTTTTATTACTAATTTAATATCTTTACTGACTATAAGTCTGTTCAAAATTTCTACTTCTTTTTGTTTCAGTTTAGGTAGTTTATATGTTTCTAGGAATTTGTCTATTTCTTCCAGATTACCCATTTTATTGGTGTATACTTTCTCATAATATTCTCTTATTATTGTTTGTATTTCTGCTGTGTTGGTTGTAACCTCTCCTCATTCATTCTTGATTTTATTTATTTGGGTCCTTTCCTTTTTCCCTTTGACCAAACTGACTAGAGGTTTATTAATTTTGTTTATTCTTTCAAAGAAACAGCTTCTGCTTTGATTGATATGTTCTACTGTTTTGGTTTTGGTTTTGGTTTCAATAACATTGATTTCTGCTCTAATTTTTATTACTTCCTGTGTTCTGCTGGTTTTGGGTTTTATTTGCTATTCTTTTTCTAGCTCTTTAAGGTGTAAACTCAGGTTGTGTATCTGAGACCCTTCTTCCTTCTTTAAGAAGGCCTGGATTACTATATACTTCCCTTTGATGAACGGCGTTGCTACATCCCAGAGGTTTGGGGCTGTGGTGTTATTGTGGTGTGGGGTTTCATTGGCTTTGATGTACTTTTTACTTTCCTCTTTAACTTCTTGGTTTACCCATTCATTCTTTAGTAAGATGTTGTTTAGTATCCAAGTATTTGTTATCGTTCCAAATTTTTTCTTGTGGTTCACTTTGAGTTTCCTAGCATTGTGGTCTAAAAATATGCACGGTATGATGTCCATCTTTTTGTACTTGTTTGATGGATTTGTTTTGTATTTTTGTACTTGCAGTGGCCTTTGTGTCCCCGTATGTGATCTAATCTGGAAAACGTTCCATGTGGAGAAAATGTGTATTCTGCTGCTATAGGATCAAATGTCCTAAATATATATTAAGTCCATCCAGTCTAGTGTGTCATTCAAAGCCATTGTTTCCTTGCTGGTTTTCCATTTATACGATCTGTTCATTGATGTGCGTTGGGTGTTAAGGTCCCCTACTATTATGATATTATTATCAATGAGTTTATTTATGTTTGTGATTAACTGGTTTACATATTTGGGTGCTTTCACGTTTGGAGCATAAATGTTTACAATTTATAGAACTTCTTGGTGGATAGACCCCTTAATTATGACATACTGCCCTTCCTCATCCTTTGTTACAATCCTTATTTTAAAATCTAGACTTTCTGCTATAAGTGTGGTACTCGGGCTTTCTTTTCGTGACGATTAGCATGATAAATTGTTCTCCATTCCCTTACTTTCAAGCTGAAGGTGTCTTTAGTTTAAAATGTATCCCTTGTAAGCAGCATATAGATGGATCTTGTTTTCTTATCCATTTTGTTACCCTCTGCCTTTGATTGGAGCATATAGTCCATTGACATTTAGAGTGAGGACTGAAAGATGTGGAGTTATTGCCATTATGTTGTCTGTAGTGTTGGAGTTTCTGGTGGTGTTCTCTGGTCCTCTCTAGTCTTTGTTGCATTTGGTATTTTTGTTTTTCTTTTTGTTTTTCATCTTTTCTCCCCTCAGAGATTCATCCTTAAAAATTCCTTGCAGGGCTGGTTTAGTGGTCCTGAGCTTCTTCAGTTTTTGTTAGCCTGGGAAACTTTTAATCTCTCCTTGTATTTTGAATGACAGCCTTGCTGGATAAAAAATTCTTGGCTGCATATTTTTCTGACTCAGCACATTGAGTATATCCTGCCACTCCTTTCTGGCCTGACAAGTTCTGTGGATAGGTCTGCTGCAAACCTGATCTGTCTTCCTTTGTAGGTTAAGGACTTTTTTCCTACTGCTGCTTTCATGATTCTCTCCTTGCCTGAGTATTTTGTGAGTTTGACTATGATATGCCTTGTGGATGGTCGTTTTTGTCGAATCTAATGGGAGTTCTCTGCGCTTCCTGGATTTTGATGTCTGTGTCTTACCCCAGGTTAGTAAAGTTTTCTGCTATGATTTGTTCACATAAACCTTCTACTGCTTTTTCTTTTTCTTTGTCTCTGGGAACCTTATGATTCTGATGTTATTCTTTTTTAATGAGTCACTGAGTTCTCTAATTCTTCTCTTGTGCTGTTTTGCCTTAGTCTCCCTCTTTTTGTCTGCTTCATTATTCTTCCTAAGTTTGTCATTGATTTGCTGTTCTGCTTCATTCATTCTTACCACTTTGGCACATCATTCAAGATTACAGCTCATTTCTAGGTTTTTTTTTTTTTTTTATTTCATCCTGAATAGCTTTTACTTCTTTAATCTCTACAGAAAGGGAGTCTAATCTATTTTCCACCACAGCTAGTATACTTATTGTATGATTCTAAATTCTGGTACAGACCTCTTGATTGTATTTGTGTTGATTAAGTCTTTGGTATTCATTTCTTCTTGTTCTTTCATTTACAATGAATTCTTCATTTCATCAGTTTGAAGGAAGAAAAGGAATCAATAAAGTACAAAATAATAAAAATGAAAAACAAAACAAAAAGTAAAACAAAGGATGCAACATCCTAGGTGTGTTTTTGGTCTGATTGCTGAAAGAAGCTTGATAGATTAGAGGAAAAAAAAGAGAAAATTAGAAAAAGAAAAACATTTGAAAAATTGAAAAAATAAATACAATAAAATGGAATAAAATGAAATGATGGAAGTAAAATCGAATTTTAAAAATTTACAAAGAAGTAAAAATATGGTAAAAATAAAATCTTTTTAATAAAAATGGAAAAATGTTTTCTGTACTCAAGAATAAGAAAAGAAAAAAAAATTGAATAGATGGACCAGTGAACAGAATGAAATATGATTGAAATTACATTTTCCCCTAGAATCAAACTATGAAGCACTTTGTAGTCCATAAAGTAAGCAGGTGGAGAGATTTGTGGTGTTCCTCTAGAGAACAGTTGGCCCAGCTGGGTGGGGCTTAGTACTTCATTCACAAGACAGCACTGCTTACCTTAACGGGGTGGATTGTTGTGGTGCGTGCAGGCATGTGTGTCCATGTGCAGGAAGGATGAAAATGGCATCACCCAAGTACCCAGTCTGTAGCATCAGAACTCTGTGCTCTTCCTGACCAGCAATCAAACACTCTCCCTTTGTCTCTGGCTTCCATCTACTCCCTGATTCCACTGTTTGTTGTGAAGCCATTAGGCTACCAGGTGGCAACCCCCTCCTGAGTTTTATCTCAGAGGCAGCTGTGTTTATCAGTCCCTCACTTCTGAGGGGCTGGGTATTTGACCCACTCAGACTTTCTGGGGAAGGGTCTCACTGAGCGATGGCCGGGTGCCTGCGCACTCCCAGGGACGTTTGCAAGACCATGCCACTGCTGATGCCCAGAGACTGAGACTGGGTGCCAGCCCACCCCAGAAAAAGTTTACATGATCATGTAGCAGCAGCATTTCAGGGATTATGGGAAATCAAAACCCACATCTGGCCCCCAGCTTCACCCTTAACGTCCTTGCTCCAACACCCGTGAATGTGGTTGATTGCTGGGGGCCACTGGGACCCCTGCCTGTGAGGAGGCTGTTCTGCCTCTACCAAACGTCCTCCCTGCAGGGAATCCACCTCCCCATGTGTTCCGAGGACCTTGGACCTTGCTCTCTACTCCTGGGGATCTGCCCTTCCCGCCAGAGCACCACCAGGCATTGAGCTGTGGAGTTTCAGACTTTGTGCTCCCCCTGCTTATAGAGTCTTAATGGAATGTAAACCCTCTTCTTTCTTCTTTCTCCTTTCTTCTTTGTTTGTTCAGTCCCTTGTGACTGTTTCTATTCTTCCTCTTCCTCTTTCTTTCCAGCTTCTTTTGACAGGGTGCTTTTCCTGTTACCCCCCCCCCATTTTTCTGTCTTCTCTCCACAAGCAAAACCAGCTCCCTGTCCTCTACAGCCTCTCTCCCTCAGTCCATTTCTCCACTCATGTACCTGCCGGTTTCTTCGGATCAGGTTGTGCAGATTCTTGTGTTAATCCTCAAATCAGTTTCTTAGGTATGCAGGATGGTTTAGTGTCGATTTGGTTGTGTTTCAGAGATGAGAGATACAAAAAAACTTCCATGCTGTTCTGCTACCTTGGCCCCTCTCCCTACAATGTCCCTCTAAATCAGCATGATGACAAAGGCAAATATCACAAATTATTTAATAATAATATAAAATTATAAGCTAATTCCACTTATACCACAAAACTGTAATCACAATGATTATTATTAGTATCATTATTTACAAATATATAGATCCCCTTCTTTGAAAACTAGACTACTGAAAACATTAGAAAAGAAAAAATAGTTATATAAGTATTCAAATATATCTTCATATACTATATCAAACATATTCTAGGACAAGTAACTTACTCAAATGGTCTTTTTTAACCACCACAAACTTTTGTGGACATGACATCTTCAAAGACAGTTTATTAGGTGATTAAAAGTGAATGTTAATCTCTGTTTCATATGACCTTTTAAAAATATATGTGCCTGAATCAATTAGAAATCATATCGCAACTTATTACTTAGGGAAACAATGGATTAAACAAAAGGAAGTAGCTTGGTTAGTACAGAACTTCTCAGAGCTATCATAATCTTAGTAAGTGTTGGCAAATAGGAGACATAATGATGCAGAGAATGCCCACAAAGGAGGTAGCTCACAGTGCCTGGACTTCAATCCAGAGGATTCACCACTAACTGACCTTGTTAATTGACATGTCTTTTTACATTACAAATGCTCATTTGTAGAACAAAACTATCTGTCTATCTATCTATCTATC
This sequence comes from Helogale parvula, assembly GCA_004023845.1. Classification (NCBI taxonomy): domain Eukaryota; kingdom Metazoa; phylum Chordata; class Mammalia; order Carnivora; family Herpestidae; genus Helogale; species Helogale parvula. Next base: position 563,030 of record PJEM01000228.1, read on the forward strand.
TATCTATCTATCTATCTATCTATGTATGTATCTATTGATCTATAAAGAATGAGAGAGAGAATCCCATGCAGGCTCTGCACTGCCAGCATTGAGCCTGTTGTGAGATTTGAACTTATGAAAAATGAGATCATGACCTGAGCTGAAATCAAGAGTTGGACACTCAAACAACTGGACATGAACCACTGTGGCACCCCAGAAGATTTCTCTTTTGTAGATGTGGCAGGGAAAAATGAAGGTAGAAAAATACAAATCCCAATTGTCTGCAAAGGTAACTTTAAAAATAAAAAGGAAATAGTTAAATTCCAAGCAATTCCCATGTATAACTATTTAAATCAGATAGAAAGGACCTGCTACAAATTATATTTGCCAACAAGCTTAGGGGAATGTCAGTCTCCTTTTTCTCTACCATCAATGTAGCAGGAGAAGGATCCTCTGAAGCTTGCCAAGGAATAAAACCAAAGGGAAGGAAGCAAGATACCCCAGATGTCCTTTAAATATGATCCTTAAAAATGAACATTTCAAAGTGTAGTGTCCTTAACTACTTAGATTTTGTGAAATGGTATAGGAGGCGAATTTAATGTCTAAGTCTTCTTAGTAATAATGCTAATACTTCCTTAAAACAAAGGAGTTTTAAATTCTAAATAACATTATTCATTGAAAATAGAATCAAAAATAATGAAACACTTAGGAATAAATTTGCAGAGGTACAAAATATATATTCTGAAAACTAAAAAAATGACTGAAACAAATTAAAGAAGATCTAAAGAAATGGAAAGACATTCAATTTTCATGGTCGTAAAGACTTAATGATGTGTTACAGTAGTTAATGTCTTCGCAATGATTTTTAGATCAATCTCTGTCAAAATCCAAGCTTACTTCTTTGCAGAAATAGACAAGCCAGGGCTAAGAATCATACGAAAATGCAAGGGACTTAGAATAGCCAAAATAATTTTGAAAAGTCGAAACACTCACGTTTCCTGATTTTAAAACTTAACAGTTTTAAAGAGATGGCAATCTAGACAGTGTGAGATACGTCCACATATGGCATATGGATAGTCATAGTCATGGGAATAGAATTGAGAGCCCAGAAATAAACTTTCACATTCATAGTCGATTGGTTTTTCAAGGATGACAAGACCAATGGGGAAAACTGTTTGTTCAGCAAATGGTACCCAGAAAACTTGATAGCCACATGCAAAAATTGTATTGGGAACTTATATCTTATGCAAAGATTAGCTCAAAATGGATCAAAAACCTAAATATAAGAGGTAAAATATAAATCTCCTAGAAGACAACATACGTGTAAGACATGGTGACGCACTGAAATCATTGAAATGGATATTTTTCCAGAGAAGATTTGCATAGATGTCCAATAAGCAAATGAGGAGGCGGTCAACATTGTTAGCTGCCAAGTATCTCGTCTCAGAACCATATGTGATACAACTTCATAGCCGTTGGGTTCGTTATAACCATAAAGGCGCATAAAGACACGTGTCAGTGAAGATGTGATATTGGAATCTTCAGGCACTACTTGTGAGAATGTCAAATGGTACAGCTGCATTGGAAAACTGTCTGACTGTTCCCAATTTCACTTCTTGGTATAGGTGCAAGAAACACACACACACACACACACACACACACACACACACATGTACACACAAAATTTGCACATCAAAGGTCATAGCAGCACTATTTATTACAGCCAAAGAGTAAAAACAACTTAAATGTTCATCAGTGGAGGAATGGGTAAATAAAACTTGGTATACCCATGCAGTGGAATGTTATTTGACAAATTAAAACCTGAAATATTGAAACAGGCTACATCATAGATGAACCTTGAAAACATCATGATTAGAAGACAAATACAAAGGACTACGTAGTGTGTGATACCATTTATGGGAAATGTCAACAGGAGCAAAGTCTATAGAAACAGAAAGAAATTAGAGGATGCCTAAGGCTGAGATGGGCCTTAAGGACTGAGGAGTATTGAGTGACATTTTGAAAAAATGCAAATGGTATAAAATTGATTGTGGTAATGGATGCATAACTATGTAAATATACAAAAAGCCACCAAATTATATGTTTTAAATGGTTGTTTTTATGGTATATGAATTGTGTCTCTGTAAAACTATTTTTAAAAGGACAAAATAACCTGTATATATTCATGTATCTATAAATATTTCTGTACGTAACCATCTGTATCTGCATTACAGCAGGCAAGAGTTAATCCTGCTATCTTTGACTGTCTTCCATTCCCACGTGGACTGTTTTAGCCTTCTTCCCTTGCTATAAAATCCCACTCCAACAGTGAGAAACTGGTTTCTTCCCTCCACAATCTGCTTACTTAATTCTTTAATTCCAATGTATATGTATAGAAATATCAGAATTATTGTCCATACCTTCATGTGAAACTGTTTCATCAACATGAATACAGTGCCATGTGCAGACCTTTTGTCTTTAGCATATGTCTTACAGACCCCATTCATTTCCAAAGTTACTGAGATCAGTACATTTTCCCCTGTTCCTTTCAAGGAAATGGTTACATACACTTGCAGTGCAACTTGGGATTGTTTTGTCATAGCTGCCTTCTTACCTCTTTGGAGCCCCTAACTTCCTAAATGACTACTTTAAACATACAGATGTTAAGATGCACTTTGTCCTCTAAGGTTCTATGTGTTTTGACTAAAGCATAACATCACGTACCCCATTATTGTAATATCAAAAGGACAGTTTCATTACCCTATAAATCCCTGCGCTTCGCTTAATCAACACTTCCTCCCTCCCCCTGAATCCCTGACAAACTGATATTTTCATTATTTGTATGGTTTCACCTTTTTGGAACTTCATGTAAATGGAATCAGAGTATAGATCCTTTTAAGACTGACTTTTTTTACTTAATAATATACATCTGTGGTTTCTCCATGTCTTTGTGAAGCTAGAGAGTATATTTCTTCCTATTAGTGAATACTACTTTATTGTGTAGATGTACCACAGTTCTGTTTCTCTCTTTATTTATCCAATCTATGGATGGAGAACATTTTGGTCATTTCAGTTTTGGGCAATTATGAATAAAGCTGCTATACATATTTTCATGCAGGCTTTGGGCAAACACAAATGCTAAAATGAGTTGAGTAAATATGTAGGAGTGCAGCTCCTGTGTCATCTGCTCAGACTGTTTAGCTTCATCAGAAAGAACTGAATTGTCATTTGAATTCCCATCAGCAAGGGTGACAATATCTCACTTCATATTGTCAATGTTTCGGAACTGTAGCCATTCTAATAGATGTATAATGTTATCTCATTCTTTAAAGTTTATTTGTTTATTTTGAGAGGCAGAACATGGGTGGGGAGGTGGGACAGAGAAAGAGGGAGAGAGAGAATCCGTGCTGAGAGTGGAGCCTGACCTGGGGCTTGACCCCACTAGCGTGCGATAGGGACCTGAGCCGAAATCAAGAGTTGGACACTCAATGGGGTGAGCCACCCAGGCGCCCCGTCATTGTTTTAACCTGCAATTTCCTAACAACAAATGATGTTGAGCATCTTTTCATATGGTTGCTTGCCATCTATAGATTCTTTGATAAGGTGTTTTGCTCAAATACTTTGGCAACATTCTAATTGTTTATTTTTTTGCTAAGTGTTCAGTTCTTCATATATTTCAGAAACAAGTCCTTTATAAGAATACATTATTCAAATATTTTCTTCCAGTCTGTCACTTTTTTCTTTTCTTAACAGTATTCTTTACAAAGTAGAAGTTTTTAATTTTACAACAGTTTAACATCAAGTTGTTTTCTTCTGTGGATCATGCATTTGGTATTATATCACGCATTCTAAACACAAAGGCATAGATTTTCTCGTGTTTTCTTCTAGAAGCTTTATAACAATTGTGTTTATGTTTATTTTTAATTTTTTAATGTTTATTTATTTTTTAGAGCAAAAGAGACAGAGTGTGAGTGGGAGAGGGGCTGAGAGAGGAGGAGACACAGAATCCCAAGGAGGCTCCAGGTTCTGAGCTGTCAGCACAGAACCTGACACTGAATTCACAAAGTGTGAGATCATGACCTAAGTGAAGTCCAGCGCTCAACCGACTGAGCCACCTAGGCATCCCTGTGTTTATGTTTAGATCTGTGATCCATCTTGCATTAATTGTCATTAAAGGAATGACATCCATGTCTAGATTTCTTTCTTTCTTTTCCTTCTTTCCTTTCTTCGTTCCTTCCTTCCTTCCTTTCTTTCTTTCATTCCTTCATTCTTTCTTTTTTTGTTGAAAAGACTATCATTTCCCTTCTCCAATGAATTTCCTTTATTCCTTTGTCAAGGATCAGTTGATTGTATTTATTTGTTTTTTTGTTTTATCATGCTTTGGGGCATTCTATTCTATGCCAATGGTCTATATGTTTACTCTTCAAAAATTTCATGCTGTCTTGATTACTCTAACTTTATAGTAAGTCCTACATCAGGTAACCTGAGTCCTCCAACATTTTTTTCTACTTCAGAATTGTGGTAGCTATTAGGAGTCTTTTGGCCTTCCATGTGAACATTAGAAACAGTTTATTAACATCCACAAATAGTTTTCTGGGATTTTATTGGGACTACATTGATTCTATAGATCTATCTGGGAAGAACTGACATCCTAAAAATATTGAGTCTTCTAGTCCATGAACATGAAATTTCTCTTTTATTTTGGCCTTTTTTGATTTATTCTGAGTGTTGTAGTTTTCCATATATAAGTTTTTACTTATTTTGTTATATTTATACCAAATAAAACTTTTTAGTGAGTTATTATAAATGGTATTGTATTTCAATTCCAAACTCTAATTTCTCATGGCTGAGGTATAGAAATGCAATTGGATTTTGTATATTAAACTTATCTCCTGTGACCTTGCTACAATTACTTATAATTCCCAGGAGTTTTTGTTGATTCTTGGAGATTTCCTACATAGATAAAAACAAAACCATTTCTTCCTCTCTAATCTGTATGCCTGTTCCTTCGTAGGCAGTAGCTAGGGCTCCAAGCACAAGGTAATAGGAGTGGTGAGGGGGGGTCCTTGGCTTCTTCCTGATTTTAGAGAGAAAACATTCAGTTTCTCACAATTCCCTCTGTTTTGATTACATTGTATCCTGATTTTCCAGTTTCTGTGCTTTTTTTTAATCTCAGTTTTTTATGTCATCCTAAGCCTGTTGTTATAGAAAAGACGGTGGGAATCAGAGATATTTTCATTTAAATCATGATTTGGATCTTAATCAAGTACTCTTTTGTATTTTAGCTGTCTCATTCCAAATTAGGAAAATATTGCCTATTCCATGTATTTTAATGATTACTCGGGAAAATCTTGCAAAACTTTTTTTTCCCCTATGTAATGCATGAATTCCTAATTTTTATTTAGACTCTATGCTAAATTCTTGGGATTTGACTGTGAATGAGACATAGGTTCACCTATCAGAAAAATTAGTGGGAAAAAAGTCAAGGTCACAGTGTATTTTAATAATCATAAGTGCTATGAGACCTGTCAGTGCACAGGGTTGATTTCTGATATATTGACTCTATTATTATTCCTTTTCCAAGTCTGTTCAACCTTCCTGAATTGTCAAAAGAGCTAATGACATTCCCTCTTCCTTTGTATACCTTCTTTGTTTCTACCCCACATAATCAATGCAAACAATTCTCCATTTGATAATCTCTTTAGTTTCTGCATTGTTCTCACTTCTTCCTCCTCTTTTCACCCAAATATCTCAAACATTTCTATACTTGAGAGATATAATAGCAACATTTTGTGTTTGGTTACATGTATATTTTAGTACCCATATAGTTTATACAGTATACATAGCATATTTCAAACATAATATGCTAGAGGGCAGGGGCGATAATAATTAGATTTTTACATAAAGCAAATTAGGTATTTAAAACAAGTTTTTCTGTCATAAAACTAATGCTGATTATTTAGGTGTACAGCATGTCTTTTATAAATCCAACATTATTCTTGGGCTCCGTCCTTTATAATTTATGAGGAATAAGAAGGTTAAAGAAAGCACTTCAGATCAGGTTCCAGGTACTCTCTGATTTATGAGATGAGCAGCTGAAGCAATTCATTACATTATCTTCTAAGAAAATAATTTTGGGAGGCAGGAGGGAAGAACCAAATGTGCGAAACAAACATACACACAGTTGGGGAGAAATCAGCAAGGTGCCCTACTGGGAAAGTTATTTGCCTTCCTATACTTCCTGCTACCTGCAGTGACAGATTTAAAATTTTGGCTTTAAAACACAAAGTAACTTGCCTGGCTTGTTTCTCCTTATTTTCTTAAAAGTAACCTAATGAAGCAATAGTATATAGAGGTGCTGGCTGGGGTTTCCATGTGTGTGAGTGTGTGTGTCCATGTGTTTAAAATACATTAAAATAGGTGCTGCCTCTGAGATTGTCAACAGTTACTGCTGACTCTTTAGTCTCTCCAAACTCCTCTCTGCATCAGCAATTTTGTATTTGATTTGGAACATGTTCTAAATATTCTCCACCAAAGATTGGAAGGCAGTCTTGTAAAGAAGAAGTAAAGGCATTACATAGACCTTTGATAACCCTGGCATGCTGGCCGTCCCCTCAAAGGAAAGCAGTGTTTCAGGATACATGTGGCTGGTTAATAGAATTTACTCACCAAGTTGCACTTGTGGCTAATGATTCCCATACCAGATGTTATAAAAAATATTGGTGATGTCATTTGCTAATAAAATGTATTAGTTCTGACAGACTGACTTCTTTATTTTAAGAAAATAAAGATGAATCTTATTTTAAGGAATCAAGCTTTTATTCCTTACAGAAATGGAATAAGAAAATAACTCAGCCATCTAACAACCTGTTTAGTTTGATAGGCAGTATTGTGAAAGTAGCCTACCTGTTTTATAAGGAAAAGAGAACCATTTGATTGACCTATTCCTTAGTCTGAATCTTCCAGTATTTGAGCTACTCTGCGATTTAATTATTGGATAAAAAGTGGATAAAGATTAATAAGATATTTAAGTGACTTTAAGTAAGAATTTCTGTCCAGAATAACAGATTGTGTGTGTGTGTGAGAGAGAGTATTCAGTAGGGTTCTACTATATGCCTGGGTCCTTCACAAATATCAGTCCTCACAATAAAGCTGTTACTATGTATTCTCTCTCAACATTTTACAGATTTTGAAAAACAGATTTGCAGGTCTTAACTAATTTTCCAGACATATTAAGTTGTGGATATTTGAGTCATTGATAGATTCTTTGATTTCAGTTCCGTTATTTGCAGTGCACAGGTTTCCTTTAATTCATCATTTAATGAGAAATAATTGAAAATTAATTAATTTAACAGATTTCTCTAATCCTCTAATCCAACAAAAGGACATTTCCAGTAAATGCTTAATTTATTTTAAATAAGATTGTGCATGTGTATAATGCATGTGTCCACTTTTTAGTTTTGTATCTGCAAGTATGCTTATTTACATAGATTTTACAATATAAGTTCTCAAACACTGCATCTTCTCCTTCTTATGACTCCACCAATGCAGAGTATTATAGTCGTGGCTAAAGAACAAAAATGCAGTGGTGTGCCTGGGAGGTTCAGTCTGTTAAGCATCCAACTCCTGATCTCAACTAAGGTCTTGATCTCAGAGTCATGAGTTGAAGCCTGATATTGGACTCTGTGCTGGACGTGAAGCCTACTTAAAATAAAAGGGATAAAAAAGTAGAGTTTATGATATTATTTAACGTTATAGTGTGTTCTATATATCATATTACTTTACATAAATTTTAATACACATATAAACTTAATCTGTGTAAGTAATTTTAATATTGGCTTGAAAACATAATTGAATGATAGGTTATAAAAGTAAAATCTGTAGTTTTAAAGCAGGTCAAATTACTTAGGACCTATTTTAAATGCTACTCATTTGCACTAATTATTTTTTTCTTAATATGCACCAATCTCCAACCATAAAGGCTTATTCTTTACTTCAAAATAAATAAGAGTTAAATACTTTAATTTTTGGTATAGTGATCTTATTATTTATTATTTGTTTTTATTTATGAAATATAAACACTTGGCTAAATGAAGGGATCTTGTAACTGCCCAACTGACTGGTTTTTATGTTATCTTAAAATATTTAGGAAGACCCATCAGAAACACATTTTCCAGATTTTCCCTTTGTTCTTTTTAAAGAATATCATCTGTCCCACACTGCCCCTCTAAAACCATGGAGTAAGAAAGAGCAGTATTGAGACTTGAAGACGGGTAGTGTAGCCAAAATGTTGGGCGTTTGTGGGGATTAGATAACCAACATCTACCCCAGGTAGAGCAAGAGATGGGATATGGATAGAGGGAGGTTCAAAAAGAGGAGAAAGTTACAGATAAATGGACAAGGTTAAAAATAAAAGCATAAAAATGATTGTCCCAAAACAGAGTAAGATTGATTTTATTGGAAATTAAAGGATTTGTCCAAATGCAGATCTTTATGATTTTTGATTCATACACCAGTGATTGACTTATTGTTTCCATTGTGGAAGGAAAAAGAGAATTGACTTTGAAAATTGGCAATTCCATTGTCACTACTAGTTAGGTGTGAGATCCATTCTTTTTTCAAACAGCCATCATTTTGAACCTGGTTTAGTCACAGTTTCGATCCCTGACATGCACATGAATCATTGATGTGCTCGGACACGGCAGCCTCCCAGCTCAGCTCCCAAATTGCCACGAGCAAGAAGACTTGGTAGTGATGGAGATTAGACCTTGGTTGACAAAGACAATATTTACCATTGGATTGAGTTATTTTTATGTAACCAAAACATCATTCCTTAGACAACAAGAATGAATAATGTGAAAATAGGAAGAGGTTTAAAAGTTAAGATTCTAAAATTTGTCCAAAAAATGATTGAGAGGAACTTAATTTTTGAGAGTTTAGAAGTTTAACAACAGTACAGTCCTTTTACCTTGACATATTAATGTACCTTTGATTTGAAAATTACAAAATGCTCCATTTGTTGCAAGAATTAGAGCCTGTATGCTGTCACACAATATTTCTTTTTTAAGGAGCAGAAACAGAACCCAGAGGAGGAAATGGTGTGTGAGTATTAGGAAGTGCTAACCAGTTTTAAAATCCTGTCTTTCAGGAAAGAACCGTGACCATTAGAAGACAAACCGTAGGAGGATTTGGATTAAGCATCAAGGTAGCCTGTCTTTCCAGTCTATCCGTAAAGGCCAAGCTGCAATGCCTGCATTTTTGTGTATTTTGGGTTTTGATGATTAATAATTAGATAATTAATAATTAGAATGGTCATAGCAAAATCCTCGATATTTGGACTGAGATGTAAATTAGGTAGGTTCTTACAAAACTTTGACCAACTTTTTATTTAGAAAGTTTCTTAGGAAAAGTACTTGGGAATTGTATTTGGGAATAACATAGGTCATTGATTTTCTCTACCTGGGACCGTCTAAAATGTCAGACATGGTGTTGTTGTGTGCATATCTCCCTGTAACCAGACAGAGGAAGTGCTCCCCCCGCCCCCCATGAATGGAGCAAGAACAAGTTTTACACTAATAATAGTTACGTGTGGTAGGGTTTATTCATCTTTCTCTTTTGTTTAGTTTTCCTTTTTTTTACGAAATCGGCAAATTTTCATGTCATAATGCCAAGTAAATAGGTTAAATAGAGTTTCAGCATCTGATTTATTTTTTAAATGACCATACCTGTTTACTTCCATTTATTTATGAATTTTAAAGTCCTTTATTTTTTGTGTGTATGGTTGACTAGTAAAGACATACCACACCTGCAATTTATCATCTTTGAAATAAAACAAATTTTAAAAGGATGAGAAATTATATAAATGTTGGAAAAGTTAGTCACTATCTTTAAATGCCCTTGAGAAACCTACATCTTCACATAGATAAATGAAATTTTGAACCATTGAGGGTCCTTGCCCATGTAGGGTGAAAATCATACATCTCAGGTATATATTTCATGAAATTTTAGCCCAGCTCAGTTTATATGTGCTTGGAACGTGGAACTCTAAATTTGGTGACTATCAGTTCTGGCTGACAATATGAAAATGACTTAGGAAAATGGATCAGTGCAGAATAGCATTGTGTTGTCAAGTGATAAGAATATTACTGTAAAAATGTTAGTTTTAAAATATGTACTTAACTTTCAGTTTATCTACCATCAGCTAAAACCAGGGAGGTAGGAAGAACAAGTTGTAAGAAGTGAAAATGATGCCAAAAGAATTATATCAAACAACAAACAAGCTTTTTTTGGTTTGTTTTTGTTTTTGCTCTGATATTTATTGAAATTGCTTGAAGGATTTAAAGGTACCACTAAAGATAGTGAAAAGTCCATGAGAGAGAACAAAAGCTAAGCGTGGATCAAATCCATTCTTGAGAGTTAGTTTCATTTGAGATAAGTGTTTTTACCTACCAAGCCTGACACTTTTTCTGATAGTGGAGCTACATTAGTTTTATGCCGGGAAATTTTCTTTTCTATTTTTTCTATTACCATTTATAATTCACTCAATAACACAATGGTATTTATTTTTACTAAAATGTTACAATTTTAACTAGACAGATCTTAAAATATCAAGAATTTTGCCAAATGAATTATGTCCATTTAATATTTTCATTATTTCAATCCAAACAAAACTCTTATACATAAAGAAATAGACTAATCTAAATCAAATGAGTGTGATTTTCCATTCATAATATTAGCCGCAAAAGCAGTATTTGAATTGCGATCTCTACCATATATTAGGAATTCTGACCAAAAGAGGAAACTATTTTATAGTTCTTCTGATACACTAATAAGAAATACGAAAATTAACTTTATTATTATTTAGATTATTACTCGGTCATTCTGAAGAGTTTCCATTTAGGGTTTTCCATTTTGGCTACCTCTGATACTTGCTTTTTTATTTTAAAACTATCTTTCTTTCTGTTAATGTGCGTGTGTGTGTGTATATATAATCAATCATTTAGGAAATCATTTTAACCTAAATGCAGAACTAATATTTTAATTTTGACCATTTATTTTTTTCTATTTATTTTTTGTATACTTATTGTTATAACAGTTTGAACCAATAATATAACTATTCACATAAATATATGAATGTGTATTTTATCCTTATTTGCTTCAGTTAAGTAATTACTGCTGTCACACACTGGAGATTAGGTGGTGAGAATTATTGACTAAAAACTTTGAATATCTCAACTGGAAATAACAGAAGGATGAGGGCATGTTGGATAATTAAAAAGACATTAACCAATAGAGTGAAGACTCCTATAGGTGCTCCTGAATTTTATTGTACTAAGAACATATGGTGATGCTATTTCAGTTTTACCCTTCAAAAAGTTATTTGTAAAAGCCTGACTAAAGGGTAACAAAATGGTTACCATATGTATATATATACAATCAGAAAATAATAAAACACTCCAACATGTGTTGTTACCAGTCAAACAAAGCCAACTGGCCATGTTCTGGGCTCCTACCAAATCTTGACTTCTTGACTGATGGGTTTTTCTCACAACTGTCACCATTGTACACGGCAACCCTTCTGGTTTCCCACGTGGTGGCCAGTGCTACAAAAGATGGTCAGCAAAGTCACAGAGAGGCATCTATTCTAATGCTTATAACATGCTCCAGGGGCTGTAGACTGTGGGCAGTATAATGTCATGGAAGCAACCAATGTCCATTAAGCCTTGAAGTCACCTGTCTGTACAATAATGTCTTGCCCCCCAACACTCTCTCCAGGCAGACTCCTCTATAAGGGGGAGGGACAAAAAGGCAGACTTTACTTCCTTTTATTTTCTCTACCATGTTATTGAGACAATGATGAAGTTTCCGGGACAAAAATGTGCAGCTTAGTCCCAGGTGGCTTGGAGGATGGGATAGTCATATGTCTACATTTTGATTCTAGGTCTTCAATTTGATATCTCACCTTGAAAGTCAATAAGATATAGTGCACAGTAAAAAGAGTTTCCATCTCAAAATTTCCTCAAGTCCTAAGGAATAAGAGAAAGTCATAAATAAAAATGAAAGACTGCAAAAGTTCTAAATTTTTAAAAATATAATTTAAGTAAGTTTTACTCCATTTTCTTTTCAAATTTTGTATTATCCCCTATTAATTTATTTTATTTTTTTTTACCTTAAGAAGATTTTACGTTTACACACATTAGGACTTTCTTACAAAACCCAAGACTCTCATTTGAGAAGTCATAATTATTATCCTAAATCATATCTGAGGATGCTAGACCCTCAGCATGGAGCACACTCATCCAAAAAGACTTTGGCATCAATCACATTAAGATTTAATACAGAAATCAGATTTATCTCCACAGACAAATTTATGTCTTAGATTCCTAAAATCCCATCTTTTCATAAGAGTATTTTACCATGGAAAGGTAGAGACCAAAGTTACCTATATATCTGTGTTAATTCTAAATAAGGGGGAAAACACTCCATGACACTGAGCCAAGGACCTTTGGCCAGTGACAGTCATATGCTAATGCAGCATGAGGCGAAGCAGGTGTCCTGACAGGTAGAAGTGCCACACACAAGGCTGACTGTCTTGCTCCATCTTCCCATCCTCTGGTTTAGCTAAATAGGTCCTAAAAATAAAAGGGATCCTTTTAACCCCAGGTGTAGGCTCATCCCTGGATCCCTGCTTGTTTCTGCATTTGTTGTCCTGTGTTCCAATTATTCCTGCACTACAGTTAGCAGATCTAGTAGGAGTCAATGTGTAACTGAACCAGGGTAAAATAAGATGAGATTTGGAGGCACAACATTCACACCTTTGTACATGGCCCAGCTCTCTTGTCTACAATGGCGTTTCACCCACAAGCTTCTCCTCCAGAACCTCAAAATAGAAAGAAATGATGGCCATGCTTCCCGATCAGAAACTTAGTCAAGAACCAGTGCTAGGTTTTTATGCACTGTGCTCACTCCTGGACCGTCTTCCAGAAAGCCTTGCTCATTCAGGCTATGTTTACCCTTGTGTTGCTTTTTAGAACACTTCTCGCATCTCCTATAACTTTGGATCTTTTTTGACAATTCCTTGTCAATCTTCCTGTCTGTTACCATTATTCAGTCTCCCTTGATTAGAATGTCTCTCAGAACTCAGTGCGTGTTTTTTTCCCTTGTATTTGTTTTTGCATTTGTTACTCAATAAAATGTCAAGCTCTTCTAACTTACATTTTTAAATTTCCAAAAGATCATTCTCCAAAAACTGAACAAAGAATTACTAAAGTTTCCACTTATAATCACATATTCTTCTCGGTGTCAGCCTGAAACTGCTTCCTTTTGTAAAAAGTTCAGGAATCACAGAAATATAAACAATGAATTGTTCAAGTCATAATTAATAAAAGTTTATCATTCACCCACCAAAAAGACAGTTTGGAGAGCAGGAGCCCTCAACCTGAAACATAAATGAGGCTCAGGGGTCTATTATTATAAAGGAGCTTGTGCAGTGGGAAGGCGGTGACTCTTTTTCACGGTGACTGGTTATAATACTGCATTACAATTTTCTTAAATGATAGGGAATTGGTTAATGGTTACTCCATATCAACCTTGGGACACAGGTCAAGTTTTGCTCGATTTCAGGAGGCATAAACAAAAATTAGTCAGGTCAAGTTAGCCTTGCAAAAGAATCTAAATTAAACTTTGTCTATATGACTTAACTGGTTTTGTCTGCTTGGAATTTTCAAGACTGGTGTCCGTTTGGTTTTGATTCTCATGCCTTAAAGCTCTCAGATCTATTAGGCTGGCTGGCACATCTTCTTCCTGCTCCTACGGGTCATTCTGATCTAGGCCCTTATCTAGTTATCCTGAGCTCTTGAATTCCTATGGACCTTTCTGTCCCTTGTTCCCTGTTCTTCAGCCTCTGCCTCCTTTCCCTCCCACCTGCCTACCTTTGGGCCTTCTGAAAGAATCTTTCTTTTGAATGCTCATGCCTTTTGTCTGGACTATTCCGATACTTTTCCATTTTCAAAAGTGACTTCCTGGTCTCCACACATACATTCCCAATAATCACCAACATTTTGCATCATAAGACCCAATATTCTTATATTTTTGCCTCATTCTTTTGAGAATCACCCTATGGATAATCACCTTAAAGTAAGTCCCTTTCATTTGTCTTCCATATCTTTGCAAATAGAGTATCATATATTTGCATATTACTAAGTCATGCCTCTGGTCATTGTCATTTAACAAATCACCTTTAGAGAAATAGTGTTTTGCATATTATTATGAGAAAATATTTCATGGAGTATTTTTCCACAAACACAGCTGTCATCTCTGTTCATTAAGGAAATGTTTGCAATAAAAGGTGATTTTTATATGAAACTTCTAACTGTGCAGCAATCAAGAATAAAATTATAATTATTATTAAACTTTTATCATTTATAAATAATAATTGCAAATACTTTCTCTTTAAGTGGCAAATGCTGAGCTCAATACTTTATATTTGGTTTCATTGGCCTTCAGTGTCCAGCAAAGTCGGTAACTATTGCTACCCCTTGATAGACAGTGTGGTTACGTATTCAGAGTTTACTCTGCCCATCGTTGTACTGGGCAGAATTGGGCCTAAACCTCACCTGAAGCAAATGACATAGTCCTTATTCTTAATAACTATGCTCTATAGATATAGAAACTGGACCAAACGCTCTACTTGGGAACACAAATAATGTTTTCTCTCTAAATTTTTTATGTTATAGTTAATTTAAAACTAAAATAAATGGATTAATAAGTCCAGGATCGAGAAAAGAACTTAATATCAATGGCTTGATATTATTTTTATCAAATTTATCAATAAAATATGTCTTCAAAGTAACTATAGTAAATTTTTGCCTTTTAATTTATTAGTGATTTCAGGGCAAAGTCCTTAAATAGCAACTGTTGATTTAAGTTTGCACACGCTTACATTTCTCCTCATTGTGTTCCCTGTTCTTTTCACTTGAGTCTGATTTTTCTGTTTCCACCATGGACAGCATGGATATATGCCTTTTCCACCACAAAAATAGGAGGATACCAGGCAGGTAATAATCTTAGGTTGAATATAATGAATTAGTCCCAAGAATGAGTTAAAATCACCGACCAACTATCATTTTAAAGATCACTTTTTAAATTAAGTAGCTTATTGAGATATAACTTAGATGCCACGGAACTTAACTTAATGGATTGGGGGTTTTATTCTAAGTGTAATGTGAGGGCTACCACCTGTTTTCAACAGGATGAGTTGGATTATTTGATTCTGGACTGGAAAACCGTACATTCCCCATTTAGGTCCAGAATTAAATCTAATTAACTTTAATAGAGCTGGACTGCTCTCACATTTCATCCAATAAATTAAGGGACTGTAATTTTAAGTTCTAATTTTATCTCCTGAGTTTTGTCTAGAAATTCGCTCCTTAATTAACTAATGTAGTAATTTTCTATAATTCATTTAAGAATTCTTTCTGAGCTCTTAATGTCTGATTTAAAAAGACCCAACATGAAAAAAAAAAAAAAACAAAACACCTTTGGACTCAAATCATTCAAATTTCAGGAAGATTTTACATATAAAAAATGTTGAGAAAATAGGTGTTACTTATATTTTGTCATTTAAAAATAAGTCTAAGTCTCCTTGTTTTGAGGGCAGAGTGGGGTCACTGAGTTGGCACTCAGAAATTGCTGTTCCCACTGTCTTTTCACTAGGCAGATTCCAGGGAGAGGTTTCCCAGTGGCTTATCACGGTAACTGGTATGAAAAATCTTTGGCAGTAAGAAAATATTTGGATTCATTAGTGCAAGGAGAGAAAACTATGAAAAGCAAATGGTGATGGAAAACACTCTGATGACAGCCACACAGAGAAGAGTGACATAAACAATGTCTCTCTCTGCCCCCCAAAATCAGAACCATATAGTATCCAGATGAGTTTGTTTCTTCTTTTTATACCATTTGAAACTTCATTGGTAGGTGATTCATCTCCGTTAACCAATTTTTCTTCTTAGAAATGGACATGCTTTCTTAAAATTCCTTCCAATTTCCAAGTATCTCTAGAAACTGACTGTGACCATGGGCATTCGCTTTCATTGTACATTCTTGGCTTCTACTTAAAATCATTCTGCAAAGTGCTTTAAAGAATGGAGCTATCTTTGGCTTGAAAAAAGCTTTTGAGTTCATTCATTCATTCACTCATTCATCAACAAACATTTCAAAGATAAAAAAGAAGACATTATTCCATGCATTGGGTTTACATCAATGTGTGAAACAAATTACCAAAAAAATCAATGCCCTCTTAGAACTTACATTCTAGTTATGGATGGGGGGAGGAGAAAGAAAGCAAAGCAATGTAAGAAATGAATAAAGATAATGGTAGGTTGGAAGCTGATAATTAAAAAGGGAAAGAAAGAATGGAACTAAAAATAGGGGATTGGGAACTTGGAACACTAAATAGTCAATATTAAGGGTCTTAGAATGGATTAGTGCTAAACTTATTTACTACTTCAATGCCAGGTAATTTTATTCATAAATCTTAACTGATAGACTGATTAGAATAATAGCTACCTTGTATTCAGTGTTTATTGTGTGCTTAATAAGCATTCATTTCAACTATACTATCAGTCACAAATCACTATCCTTTGATCACATAAGAGGTCATGTTAGACACAATTAGTGCTTATTATGGACCTGCTGACCAAAAGGCAAAGCACAATTAGGAGCTATGTAGCTTAGTCCAGAGTCTTCACAGAGCTAGTGAAGGTGGGTAGTGAGTGTTTGGTTGGTTGGAAATAGTGAGAAAAGAGAGTTGTCCCTGGGTTTGAATTTCAATCTGGGTAAGACCGTTTCAATATTTTATCATATCTCTTCAATATTCTAGAAGTAAAAAGGGCTACTTACCAAGAAAAAGTTGAATATCATTACTCTCCTCAATGATTGCCCATCTTGCATTTAAGTATATTGACAATTTAGTGTTAAAAATTGACATTCATGGAATCTCATCTGTTCTGAAATAACTTTTGTCCTTAAATAAAAAAGGTTTAGGAAGTTTACTTGTTCTGAAGATAGAGAAACCCAGGGGGATTTTAGGCTGTCTTTTCAACTCTCTTATGTTAAAAATGCTATACTTCTTTTATGCATGACATTTTATTCTTTAATGCATTCATTTGATTTTTCAACTATTGGATCCAACCTGTTCAACCTTGTAATACTGAAACTGAAGTTTTCTGTGCTTATTTCAGGGATTTACTTTATTTCCTTCCATATAAGTTTCACTCACATAGTTTTTCTTCTTTCATATCTTGTTTGGTCAATTAGATGAAGAATTACCATAATGTTTTTGCCAGTTTATTTTATTTTATTAATTGTTTTGTATGTACTTTCACATTAAGAAGAATCTACTATTAATTTAAAAAATGAGGATGATCCCTTTCCCCTCATGAATAACCACGGTCTGACTTCCTGTAACATTTTGTGCAGGTAAAGATCTCTCTAGTCGCTTAACACCCAAAGGGGCCTGTACTTGGTCAGCAGTATAGAACAACTTAGCCGGTTAATGCAAATACATAAATATTTGGTATTCAAATGCTAAGTAAGAATTTCTAAGATGGACACCATGACACACATTGAAGAGAATGCCTCCTTAAGCATTTCCAATCTTCATATGGAAAACAAAAGCTTTCAAAGTCAACTGTAATTAGTTACTGGATATCACCATAACATCCTAAACAGGGAGATAAGTTTTTTGGGAGCACAATCTACTAAGTAGAGAAACTCCACAAGTTTCTTTAAATTCTATCTGGTATCCATTAACAGATTATTCATTGCATGTATAGTTTTCTAACTAAAAGCTGCATTTTTACTTTTTGCAATTAAAAAGCATAATATATGATTGTCTTGTTTCAGGGGGGAGCAGAACATAATATTCCAGTTGTCATTTCAAAGATCTCCAAGGAGCAAAGAGGTAAAGTGTTAAGAGAATTACATTGTAACTGTTCCTTCGTAAGCTGTCCTTACTGTAGAATAAGTCACATTAAAAATCATAAGGTAGGATATGATTGACCAGCTCCATGTTCCCATAGCCAGGCAGTCAGGGGCCGAGTCTGAGTCCTGGGGCTGTCCCTTTACTACTTCAGGGGACCTTTCTTTCACAGGAAAGCACAGAGGAAAGATCAGAGAGAGTGTGACTCTGTATAAATTAGGGACTGCATAGTTTTTCAATGTTTCATTAAACAGACAAACATATCCACGCATTTAATGATAACAAGTCCCATCAAATATAGGCAGTTCCTGATATACATATTTTTCTGTTCTCATATGCAGTTTTACTCTATCTATCATGAATTTCATCTAGAAAAACCCCACAGATAGAAAGCAACTGAAGTCAGTAATGTTTAAAAAGAAGCTCAGAGCTGATCCCATAGTTGAATGATTGAATATCTAGATTCAGACTTTTTCATAGATACCTGTATATTGTAAGTACATGAGAAAATCTTGTCATCCAAACAGAAGAGCGACCAGTTTTTGGCAACTGTAAGATCTGAAATGATAGAATTAAATGGAAATAGGTGTTTCAACATTTGGATGGAATCATAAGATTGTTTTTGCATTTTTATTACTGGTAGATCATTTAAGATGATATCTATACAAAACATTTGTTTTCCTCTTGTATCAAGTTTGATTTTATTTAATTTGTATTAAACTGTATGAAGAAAACAGTTGATGCATAATCATTGCCTTTCTGTCTTCACAGCGGAACTTTCAGGTCTGCTCTTTATCGGGGATGCAATTCTGCAGGTATACATTTTACCTTATTTTCTGTGTGCAAACGAAACATAAACTCAGTTCACCACAAGCCACTTGAAATCACACTTTTCTCTTCCTTGCAGATAAATGGAATTAACGTGAGAAAATGCAAACATGAAGAAGTGGTAAGTTTTCTTTACTTTTTCTTGATACCATAATTTTCCCGTGTGCCATGTGCCAACGAGGATTCCCTGCATTGCTGAACACTGGCCGGCACATTCATTAGGTGGATGTGATGCTGGTCCAGTGTGCTCTTGGGTTTTCAGATGGTCCTTTAGTTGTTCTGTGTGTGTGTGTGTGTGTGTGTGTGTGTGTGTGTTTTGCATATTAGAAACAGAACTGTGAGCACTACCCATGATGAAATGCACTTCAAATAAATACCTTGAAGGTCGCTTGTTATGTTTTTCTTGAGTTTCTATTAGTCACTACCGGTTAGTGTCCACTACCGATATTTCTAGGTGAAATGCATCTCTAACTCTTTACAAATATTTAAAAGCTTATAAACAAGGGAGCCTGGGTGTCTCAGTTGTTTAAGCGTACAACTCTTGATTTCAGCTCAAGTCGTGATCTCATGATTTGTGAGACCAAGCCCATGTCGGACTCGGTGCTGACAACATGGAGTCTGCTTAGGATTCTCTCTCTCTGTCTCTCTCTGCCCATCCCCTGCTCACACTCTCTGTCTCTCTCTCAAAATAAATTAAAGAAATTTTTAAAGCTCATAAACAATAGAATTTATGTCTGTAAAATCTTACACAGTAACAGAGTCAACTGGAAGATCATATAAAGTGTGTATGTGTGTGTATGTGTTAAGAGATGGAGAGAGAGAGAGAGAGAGAGAGAGAGAGAACATTTTAGGAACCTAATCTTAAGGTGCACTGAATTGGTGCTGGGCAGAAAGGTCACCAGGTGTGTGTGTGTGTGTGTGTGTGTGTGTGTGGGTGGGGGGGTGGGTGTTGTGTTCTGCGGTTATCTGCTTCTGCATGCATTTTCAGATGTTGGTAAATTTGCAGATCTGAAGCCCAGGCCTCAGACACTCTCATTCAGTCAGCTTAGTGGCCTAGGAATGTGGATTTTAACCACTGGCCCAAGCAGCTGCCCTGCAGGTGGCCTGTAAACCACCCCTGGGGGGAAGCTGGAAGGTTCTAGAGCTTCTGTGTGGGATGGTGAGAAGACAGAAAACATGGTCCAGAAGGAAGAGGACAGTGGTAGGCTTAGGGGAAACCCTTGTCACGGCTGATTAAATCGCATTCATGGAGCCTTCAGTGAGTTTCTGTAGCAGCTCACAAGGGAAGGGAATGAGGAGAAAGTATATTTAAAAGTTTATGCTCACGGGTTATGTTTGAAAGCATTTCTCCTGTTGAAAGCTATGTGGAGAAAACTATTCTGATGTGTCTGTGTGTTTCAAACCTCAAGGAGGCAAGCTCTGATGTTCTTTGTGAGAAGCCACAGTTGCAAGAGTCGTAATGGGGGGGTCTCAATGCGCATGCGTGGGACAGCTAAGCTGGGTTTGTTGTGGTCACCACTAGTCTTTGTCTTCTCCAGAATTGTACCGAGGCCACTGTATGGCCACTCTGGTGAATGGCCTCTCACATAGAAGTATTTCAAGTCTTGACTTTACTACAAAGACGTCCAGAAAAAGCCGCGTTTCAGAACAGGTTTTAGGCAAATGAGAGCATGGCACAAAACACTGTCCTGCAGATTCAGTCACGTGAGCAAATGTATTTTAACTTCAGTCTTTGCTCGAAAATACAAATGATGTTACACTCATTATACAGGGAGCAAAAACAAGTGCATTCTCCTTTAAAACCACACGCTTAAAGGGGGCCCTGTTTGCAATTCGCCCTTCCGAGGTGGCGAGGTGGCGGCATGCTTGGACCGCTGTCCTGTGGCTTTGATGAAACAGGGGAGTGCGGCATGAACGATTCGAATGGGCTAATAATGCCGCTTCCCAAAGCTCTTCATCCTGTTTCAAAGACAAGGAATTTAGGATTCTATCGCAACTTGTACGTGGCTCTTCACAATACACTTATGTTCTTTTCGGAGAGGCCTAACCTTATCAGCTCTGAAAAAATAGGCATTAATATTCTTAAGCTCCAATCTTTCCAAGAGGGATTAGATGCTTTTGTCTTCACTCTAATTACCTAAGCAAATAGGCAGACTTACACCTCCGTGGAGCTGAGATACGAACTAAATGTTTAAGAATGGCCTCAAATGGGCAGAAAGAGGCACTACAAGCTCAGAGGATGTAGTCGGGTTTAAAGTAGCTTCCTGTGCGCCCGAACCAGCGACTCACACAGAGTTCCCGACTCCGAAACAAACCGGGCAGGTGTGGCAATATGGTGTGGGCGCACAGAACTTTCATTATTCGTCTGCATGGCTCGTTGACATTGCTACAAATGTCGTATCCGGTCCCTGATGAGCCTCCACAATCCCTTCTGTGCCGGAGTCACGCTGACTCCCTGCGTGTTGGTCTGAGTAGAAGGGGAGTCCCACAGTGTCCACCGTGGCGCCGAGGAGGCCCTTTGAGGAGCTCTTTAGACAAATGCCTAGAATTAGATCACCGAAGCATTTGTCTATCTGTTCCTCATGTTACTAGTCTGGGCACACAATGTCGGTTCAGGGCTGGCTCCACACCGTGCATTTCTCTCGCTAGAAGTTTGCTGAAGAGATGTTTCCAAAGTTTCCACATTAAGAAAGATTCGCACACGTGCCAAATGTTGCCTGGCATGTGACATGGTGGCAGGGTGGCAGGGTCCAGTACAGACGGCTTTCACACTCACAAACACTGTATGCAGTTTCAGGCAAATGAACTTACTGGTCTGTCCCTCTCTTACTCATCTTTAAAAAAATCCTAACAACTATTTTTATAAAGATTGAGTGGGAGTAATGTGTATGAAATTCCTAGCACAGCTCTGCCAAGTAAGAAAAATTATGAATTATTTTATGCCATCAAATAATACTGCTTCACATGCTGGCATTCTTATCCCCATTCCCCACCCCTCCCCCAGGGATCACTGCCGTGTCTGTGTTGGGCAGCGTCTTGTCGAGGTTCATGCTGGGCCCTGAGAGGCCCCCACATGGAGAGGGTACCGCTGCTTGCTGGTCTGCCTCCCAAGCTCCTTCCCCCACGCACAGTCAGGAAGTGGAGTAGACACCCCTGCCTGCAGGGGCAGAGCTGTTTGAAAATGAGGGCTCCTTGTTCAGCATAGCAGGTGCCTCTTTATACTTTTGATGTGACTGTGTTTTGTAGTCCATGAGAGAGAGAGAGAGAGAGAGAGAGAGAGAGAGAGTACGAGTAGGGAAGGGCAGAGAGAGAGAGGGAGACATGGAATCCAAAGCAGGCTCATGCTTTGAGTTCTTACCACAGAGCCTGACTCGGGGCTGGAACTCACAGACTGCGAGATCAGGACCTGAGCTGAAGTTGGCACTTCAACCACCTGAGCCGCTCAGTGCCCCCATCTCCTCAGTTCTGTTGTTCAAGGAAGCCCATCTCTATTGCCACTGCTGATATGAACTCTACTCTTCTACCTTATCATTGAACCCTAGACACGTTAAGTTGATTCCTATCTATCATCTATCTGTCCATCTATCTATGTATCTATTTTTGATTAACAGGTAAAGGAATCACATATCAAAATCTGAGTATCATCTATATGACATAACTGGGATGGAGTCCTTTGTGTGACAAGAAAGACTATATAAATAAATTTGTCTCTATTTATTGCTATGTGAACATAACTTCTGTAGGTTTTAGTAATCAAGAGAGTGTACAAAAATTAGCAGGAAAGGGTATGTTGATTTACCATGGTCTTCAAAATGTAACAGTGGGATTTGTTTATGCTCACAAGAAATAAAAGGAAATATGATCTATCTATAGCAGAAAAAATGCATCTGGAGTCTGTAATCAAGATAGCTGAAAATGAGAATTTATTAGTGTAATTGAAAATTCCACCTAACAAGACTTTCAAAACAGAATAGCTCATCATTGAAGCAGAATGGATGAATAGATGATTCCAGAGGTTTTTTTCTTAAATATTTCTGGTTTCATGTTTGAGATTTATGGGTTCTAAAACAGAGGTTCATTTGCCTTTTGTTTTTATGGTTTTGCTGTGAGAAAATATTAGATAATTAGAAATATAAATAACTAATTTGTTCTGAATTTTTAATTTTAAAACAAACTCTAAAAACTGTATACCTCTTATAAGAGCAGGATGAGTGTCTTGAATTATGTCAGGTAAAATCATATATTCATGCCATAAAAACAAATTTTTATAAAACTAACAAAATGTTTTAATAGCATTTTAATATTATGATATGTTTAAATTAGTTCAAAGTTTCCATTGGAATTAAAAAATATGTTCTTGGAGCACCTGGCTGGCTACTTAAGTGTCCAACTTCGGCTCAGGTCATGATTCGTGGGTTCAGGCCCCGCGTCGGGCTCTGTGCTGACAGCTCAGAGCCTGGAGCCTGCTTCAGATTCTGTGTCTCCCTCTGTCTCTGCCCCTCCCTCACTCACTTTCTGTCTGTGTCTCTCAAAATAAAATTAAGACATAAAAAATGTTTTTAAAATATGTGCTTTTTTAAGGTTCATCAGAAAATAACTTTACAAGGACTATATCCTATCATCTGAAAATAATGCATTAATTTATACATTAGGACAGTTTGGGAGGTTTTATGAGTTGCCAAGGATCATATTTAAGATATGATTTGCAAACACACATCATTTTATATCTTGGCAAAAGATTAAGATGTAACAAAGTTGCAAATCATGTTTTACCTAACCGCTAATAATTTTCGATTTGTTCTCAGTTTGGAAATATGTATTGAGATCTAACTGATTAATACTTTCCTTAAGAATTCTAACTATAGCAGACTCTTTTTCTTTAAATTAACTACTACCAAGGAAAGCCATACATGAAATAATCACACTTTTAGTATTTCCCCCTAGTTTTGGAAACATTAAATTCAAAGACAAAAATACGCAAAGTATTGTTTACGCTATCTCTGATTTTGGAAATAAAGTATCTAGAACTCGCCTTATCTACATACTTAGCTTTTTATTAATACTTACAGGCCTTCCTTTTCTGCTAAACCCAAGGGTCTGTCCCCTCATTAGGTATGGATATAGATAGCACAGGCCACACTTTAATTAAATGCATGGTCTTCACTCCTGGCCACTGATTATCATCAAATCCTGACTTGCTGTCCAACATAGCTCAAAGACCCGATTTTGCACCTCCCTTAATACTGAAACAAAGGCGAGCTGGTAAACCGATTACTTAGTGGAGCCCCAGCCAATTTTTATCTGGAGGAAGGGACACGGAGAGTGCATAGCAGCAGGCACGCGTTGTATGGGGACAAGGTGACTGGTGCGGGAGGATCAATGTGGTGATCCCCACTGCTCACCTCCAGCAAAGACTTCTCGGTCACTCCTGCTCCCCAGGTCAGGACGAGATCTATGTCATGTAGATCCTACACTATTCACAAAACTGACTTATTTTACTTTCAGAATGATGACAGTGAAAGGCAAGGAGAAGAAAGCATAGGAGAATGGAAGTTTCAAGATCTAAGTTAAACATTGTGTCATGGGCACTTTCAGCTATGGGATGTTCCTACATCTCTTGTCCTTGTTTTTGTGGTCTGCAAGGTGGAGAGTTTGAGACAGAGCCGTCTTAATATATTTTTCAGCTAAAATGTTTAATTATTTTGTTGAACAGACACTTTGTAAACCTGGGGAACTATACAACACAAGCAGTAACCTGTAGTGGATCTCACTCTGGGCCTTAGTTGATAATAATGTTTCAGTATGTGCTTACCGCTTGTAACAAATGCATACACTGGTGCATGATCTCAGTAACAGGATAGTCTGGGTACTGTGTGAGAGAAGATGGGGAAGGAGCTTTCTGCACAAGGTTTTTCTAAACCTTAAGGCATTTTAAAAAGTAAAGTCCATTAAGATTCAATAAAAAGAATAAAAACACCTTTCCATGCACTCTTTCATGAATATGCCCATATCATGGCATGCATATATATATATATATATATATATATATATATATATATATATGTATGTCAGGTGTATAAAAATGGTGGAAATTGAGAAGTGACACTGAGAGCTATCATAATTAGTCAGATTAGGGTTTTTCTTTTCCTTTTCCTTTTCGGACACCCGTGAGTCCTGTGGATTCAGTCTGTGTCCCTGGGAGATAACTCATTAGTGGGGGGAAAAAAACCCTGAAAAACATGTTTTAGAAGAAATGCCTTTAAAATATCAGGGCACAAGGAATGACACCTTGCTGCCTGTAAGAGAGGTGTCTCAGAACACCTGCTCCCACTAGGGGATGAAGGAAGTGGGTATCTGGGAGAAGCAGCTGCTGTGTCCCCAAAACAGTAATGCTTGTCAGCACCTGCCACAGGTAGGAATCTAACAGAGGCGGCCAGAGAAGGAGGGGAGATGGAGCACTGGACACATGGAAGGACTAATGTCTTGGAAACACTCAGAATTATTGGGGGAGGGATGACTTTTTATGGACGCTGAGATTCTGCAGGTGTTTGGGGGGTAAAACCACACATGCCTTCATGGATCACTCTCAAAGTGGGTAGTTCTCCCTAGGAACGGACAATAGCAGGAATTTTCCAGATCATGAAAACTTGTGGTCCTGCGGTGGCGTGAAGCCTTCTAGAAGTCATGTCTACACCGGGGCTCTACTGGAAGCCTTCCTGAGAGGCTCTGGAGGGGTATGTTCTGAAGTAGTTTTGAGACCTGTCCGGATCCTACAAAGTACCACTGAAGGCGATTCGGGCAGTGCAGTTGCTTCTCTGCATCAGAGATCCAGGCATCAGAAGGGGAAAACCCAACAGCGAGTCAGAGATCCTAAGATCTGTGGTCACCCAGATAGTTGGGTAATTCTAAGGTACAAAGATATTCTATTATACATGCATTTATTATTTTAAAATTTTTAATGTTCCTATTTATTTTTGAGAGAGAGACATACAGACAGAGCATGAGAGGGGGAGGGGAAGAGAGAGAGTGGAAACAGAATCCATCCAAAGCAGGCTTCAGGCTCTGGACTGTCAGCTCAGAGCCCCATGCGGAGCTTGAACCCAGGAGCTGTGAGATCATGACCTGAGCCACAGTCGGACGCCCAACCAACTGAGCCCCCCAGGCGCCACACGTGTGTTTATTCTTAAGAATGTCCGGGAGCCCTGAACAGCTGCTGGAGAATTTGCCATAGACACTCTCCTAACTCAATGCGGTAGTTCTGACGTCGTGTATGTAAACAAACTCCGAGAAAACTTCTTCTGGTTCCTCGTTTTGGATATTGAAAAAGCATAGAAAAAAGCGTATTTGACCCTTTCAGGATTATCTATCAAGAGACAAATCGAGGGCCTTCTCCTCTGCTCCGAATGCCTGTGTCTCTGCAGAATTCATATGTTGAAATTCTAGTGCCCATGTGCTAGCATTGGCAGGTGTTTGGGTCACAAATGGGATTAGTGACCTCATAAAAGAGGCCCTACAGAGCCAGCTACCCACTAGCCTCACGTGAGAACACAGGAAGTGTAAGCCCTAAAGAGACCCTTGCCCAGCAAAGTTGGTAAGCCAATCTCGGACTTCTCCAGATGGTAAGAAATGAACTCCCCAGTCTGTGGTGTGTGTTGTTACAGCAGCTGAAATGAAGACACCTTCCCATATGTGCAATCTGAAGCAAGTGCAGAGATTGGGGGTTAAAAGGGATGCTTCATTTTTTTCCCTCTTGCAACTTTGTTTGATGACAATAAACAGAATTGTTGGTATTTTTTGAAGTAGAATGCAGATTTCCACGTCAGGGAGAACTGTCCTAGGAGGTCTCAGAGCTGAAGCAACGGCCAATGTCTAGCAGACATTCACATTACGAGGCAAGTGGGAGTCAGAGCAAGCAGCGGCATGCTAGCCAGGAACAGGCGACTGAATTAGAATTCAGGGAAGGTGAGTGTTCGGCCCCAGGCAGAGCAGAGGTGTGGGGGAGGTTCTGTGCTCCCACAAAGTGAGGTAGATGTTCCGGGCAGCAAGCTTCTCGGCGGTTCTCCTTCTGTTCTCTCAGAACAGTGGCAGCCAGGTGTGCTTTGTTGTTGGTTTTGGTTTTGGTTTTCTTCCTACCACTAAGGGGGGAGGTGAGATTTGTGGTGAAATCGATCTAAAAGAAACAGCCCACAAATAATACGTTTGGACTCCTCCACTGCAGGCTTAGTTCCCACTAGTAACTCCATAGTGCAGGCCAGTAGTGGGTTAACCAGGCATGCCCTAGCCAAGGCTAGCAGTTCACTTTTCAGTGACTCACGCTTAAATGTTGACTGATCCAAAGGATCATCAATATTTGAAGAAAATCGTCCACATCAAAGGCAACTATAGCAGAGGGAGAAAGAAAAAATGAATGAAACAGACAAGACAGGGGTCAAGAAAAAACCCCAGAGGTCTCAATACTATAATATTTTCAGAGAAGTGGCAGAGACTACTATGTAATTTTTAAATATATATATTATTTATATATATAAAATTTATATATATATAATTTATATATATATATTATATAAAACTTTGATAAAAAATTAAAAACTACAGAATGTAGGAGGTACAAAATAGAGTCGAGAAATAGTCAAAATGGAATAAAATAACAAATAAGTAGTCAATAAGACAGAAAAAATATGAGTTATTCTACTCAAGAATCTGAACATCAGAACAATACATTTTTCAGAAAGAAAATATATGGAATTGGGATCGGGTGTTAGAGAAGAAATGACACAAGAAAAGTGTCTAGATTTGTTGTGTATACTTTCAAATATAAAAAAACGCCAAGCAAAACAGAAAAAGACAAAAGAAAAAGAAAGCATGTTTATATATCTACGGTTCCTATGAAGTGGCATAATGTTATGATTTTAGTTCACATTCCCCTAATGACTAAGAATATTGAACATCTTTTTATGTGTTTATATATTTTTGATTAGTTTGGTTACTTACTCATTTTGAAGAGTCTGTTTATTTTATGTATTCTGGCTGCAAGTCAAATATATAATTTGCAAACATTTACCCAAGTCTTGGTGTATTTCATCAATTTCTTAATTGTATCTTTTGAATCTCAACGTTTTTTATTGTCATGACATTCAGCTTATGGATATTTTAATTTTATCACTTGATCTCATCTTTTGCCGTCCTATCTAATAATTCTAAGGCTATGGAGACTTGTTGCTTTGTTTTCTTCTAAGAATTTTATAGTCTTAAGTATTATAGTTAAGTCTATGACCACTTTGGAGTTAGTTTATAGATGGTGTGAGATACGGTTGTGTAGGTCTCCAGATGCACTGGTACCACTTGCTTTTTGGCACTTTTGTTAAAAACAAATTGTGCTCAGTGTACGAGTTTATTTCTAGGAACTTCATTATGTTCCATTAATCTGTTTGTGTATGTTGATATCAATATCACACCATCGGTTATTGTAATTTTGCAGAAGTTTCGCAACTGAGATTGTTAAGTTCTCTAACTTTATTTTTATATTTGTTTTATATTTTTAATTTTTCAATAATTTATTTTAAAATAATTTTTAATGTTTGTTCGTTTTTGAGAATGAGAGCACCAGTGAGAGAGAGAGATAGACAAAGCAGGCTCCAGGCTGTAGCTGCCAGCAGGGTGAGATCATGACCTGAGCCGAAGTCACTTAACCAACTGAGCCACCCATTCGCCCCTTCAATATTTGATTTTTAAATAAACTGTTTATGTTAGAACCGTTTTGGATCAACAGAAAACTGTAAAAATAGTATTGAGTGTTGTAATATCTTCTATACCCAGTTTTCCCTATTTTTAACATCTTACAGTATTATAATACATTTCTGGCAATTAATAATACCAATATATACACACAGTTATTATTGAAAGTCTGCTTGACACTCCATTTAGATTTCTTTAGTTTTTACCTAATACCCTCTCTGTTCTCAGATCCCGTCCAGAACACACATTGCATTTATTCGCATGTCATTTTAGGCTCCTCTAGGCTCTAATATTTTCTAGGGCTCCTTATTCTGATAATCTTAACAGTTTTGAAGAATACTGGCGATATATTTGTGGAATGTACCTCAGGGGTTTTTCCTAAAGTATTACTTTTGATGAGTCTGGTTTATGTGTGTAGAGGAGGAAGACGTTAAAAGCAGAGTGCATTTTTGTCATATCATGTCAAGTGTACATACCATCAACATGACTTTATCAGCATTAATATTAACCTTGATCCCCTGGCTGAGATAGAGTTTGTTACGTTTCTCCACTCTGAAGTTACTTTTTCTTTTCTTTCCATACTGTGCTCTTTGGAAGGAGGACGCTCCGCAGAGCCCACTCACCTCCAAAGAGTGGTCTGTCTACTTACATTCTTTGGAATTCTGTTACATAGGAGATTTGTCTATACATCCTAACTTACTTGTTTTTAAAAATTTATTTGTTTATTTTTATTGCACAAGGGTTTCTAGCATTGGCCCTTGGGAACTCTTACAGGTGGCTTTGGTGTGGCTTTGAAATACTCCCTCAGATTTTTTTAAGCACTTCCTCTATTTTGGTATTAAAATACATTTTAGTCTCTCTCATCTTGTATATGTTCATAAAAAATTAGCCATTACCCTTAGAGGTCCTGCTTTCCTTGATTAGAGAATGCATTAGAGACCAAAATCTGAGTCTTAGGTGTGCTCATTGCTGCTGGAATGGAAGTGATTCTACACACTCTTAGCTGCTGGAGCAAGGAAATGTGTGTGTACAGACTTGTTCATATGCACAGATGCATTCACACTCATTTCTGTGTATAACCATTTTGTCCATGCTAAGCTGACCGTGAACTGAAGTGGGTTCCTCCAGCGTAATCCAGCGTCGGGTGGATCATTCCAGTCTCCTTTTTTGCTTATCAACAGCCTCCTCTGTTAACTGATGGCTGCATCAGCTGCCATCCCTTTGGTTAGTTGTTCGAGCCCCATACACATGCACAGCCATATCAGGATTGTTAACCCATCCCCCAGTGGGAAAAGCTTTACTAAGCCGAGTAGAGAATATATGTACGTTTTTTTTTCCCTTCAGCTGTATAGATTTCCAAAGTTACAGAAGTCAGTCCCACCACCCCAATTCTTTCAGTGAGATTGTTTCAAACATTCATAATACAATTAGACTCTCTTGTCACATTCTGTATTATATCATGGTATTCTCCAATCCCCTAAATATTTTTTTTAATTTTTTAAATAGTTTATTACCAGGTTGGTTTTCATATAACACCCAGTGGGCGTCCCCACAAGTGCCCCTCTCCATGACCATCACCCCCTCTTCCCCTTCCCTTCTCTCTTCAGCCCTTAGTTTGATCTTAGCATCCAAAAGTCTCTCATGATTTGCCTCACTTCCTCTCTCCAACTCTTCCCCTCCCTTTCCCATTCCCATGGTCTCTTATTAGGTTGCTCCTGTTAGAACTATGAATGCAAACATATGGTATGTGTCCGTCTCTGCCTGACTTATTTCGCTTAGCATGACACCCTCGAGGTCCATCCACTTTCCTACAAATGGCCAGATTTCGTTCTTTCTCATTGCCATGTAATACTCCAGGATGTGCGCGCGCGCGCGTGTGTGTGTGTGTGTGTGTGTGTATATATATATATATATATATATATATATGTCACATCTTCTTGATCCATTCATCAGGTGATGGACATTTAGGCTCTTTCCATGATTTGGCTATTGTTGACATTGCTACTATGAAGAAAGGGGTGCATGTGCCCCTATGCATCAGCACTTCTGTATCCCTTGGGTAAATCCCTAGTAGTGCTATTGCTGGGTCATCAGGGAGTTCTATGGATAATTTTTTGAGGAACCTCCACACTGTTTTCCAGAGCGGCTGCACCAGTTTACATTCCCACCAACAGTGTAGGAGGTGCCTGCCTCTCCACACCCTCGCCAGCATCTATAGTCTCCTGATTTGTTCATTTTAGCCACTCGGACTGGCACCGTCTTCTCGAGTATACATGGCACATTCTCCAAGATAGATCACATACTGGGGCATAAAGCAGCCCTCCATAATTATAAATGAATAGAGATCGAACCATGCACACTTTCAGATCACAATGCTATGAAACTTGAAATGAACCACAGGAAAAAGTCTGGAAAACCTCCAAAAATGTGGAGGTTAAGAACCACCCTGCTAAAGAATGATTGGGCTAATAAGGCAATTAGAGAAGAAATTAAAAAAATATTTGGAAACAAATGAAAATGAAAATACAACAATCCAAAATCTCTGGGACGCAGCCAAGGCAGTCTTAAGAGGAAAGTATATTGCAATCCAGGCCAATTTCAATAAACTAGAAAAAGCACAAATTCAAAATCTAACAGAGCACCTACTGGAACTAGAAGGGAAGCAAGAGCACCCCAAACCCAGCAGAAGAAAAGAAATAGTAAAGATCAGGGCAGAAATAAACAATATCGAATCCAAAAGAACAATCAAGCAAATCAATGAAACCAAGAATTGGTTCTTTGAAAAAATAAACAAAACGAATAAACCTCTAGCCAGGCTCCTCAGAAAGAAAAGAGAGAGCACCCAGATAGACAAAATCATGAATGTAAAAGGATCTATCACAACCAATCCCTTAGAAATACAAGCAATCATCAGAGATTACTATGAAAAATTATATGCCAACAAACTGGACAACACAGAAGAAATGGACAAATTCCTAAATGCACATGCACTGCCAAACTTCAAATGGGAAGAGATAGAAAGCATGAATAGACCGATAACCAGTGAAGAAATCGAATCTGTTATCAAAAATCTCCCAAAGAATAAGAGCCCAGGGCCAGATGGCTTCCCAGGGGAATTCTACCAGACATTTAAAGCAGAGCTAATACCCATTCTTCTCAAACTATTCCAAAAAATAGAAATAGAAGAAAACCTTCCAAACCCATTCTACAAAGCCAGCATCACCTTGATACCCAAACCAGACAGAGATCCAGCCAAAAAAAGAGAACTACAGACCAATATCCTTAATGAATACAGATGCAAAAATACTCAACAAGATACTAGCAAATCAAATTCAACAG
The DNA here is from genome assembly GCA_004023845.1 of Helogale parvula. Taxonomy (NCBI): domain Eukaryota; kingdom Metazoa; phylum Chordata; class Mammalia; order Carnivora; family Herpestidae; genus Helogale; species Helogale parvula. Next base: position 594,891 of record PJEM01000228.1, read on the forward strand.
CACATAAAAAGAATTATCCATCATAATCAAGTGGGATTCATTCCTGGGTTACAGGGCTGGTTCAATATTCACAAATCCATCAATGTGATCCATCACATTAACAAAAGAAAGTATAAAAACCATATGATCCTGTCGATAGATGCAGAAAAAAACATTTGACAAAGTACAGCATCCTTGCTTAATAAAAACTCTTCAGAAATTCGGAATAGAAGGAACCTACCTAAACATTATAAAAGCAGTTTATGAAAAGCCCACAGCTAATATCATCCTCAATGGGAAAAAAGTGAGGGCTTTCCCCCTGAGATCAGGAACACGACAGGGGTGTCCACTCTCACCACTGTTGTTTAACATAGTGCTGGAAGTTCTAGCATCAGCAATCAGACAACAAAAGGCATCAGAATTGGCAAAGAAGAAGTCAAACATTCACTTTTCACAGATGACATGATACTCTACTTGGAAAACCCAGAAGACACCACCAGAAGTCTTCTAGAACTGATCGATTAATTCAGTAAAGTTGCAGGGTACAAAATTAATGTACAGGAATCAGTTGCATTCCTATACACCAATAATGAAGCAGCCGAAAGAGAAATCAAGAAACTGATTCCATTCACGATTGCACAAAAAACCATAAAATACCTAGGAGTAAACCTAAACAAGGATGTAAAAGACCTATATGATGAAAACTACAGAAAACCTATGAAAGAGATTGACGAAGACACCAAGAAATGGAAAAACATTCCCTGTTCATGGATCGGAAGAATAAACATTGTGAAAACGTTGTTACTACCCAAAACAATCTACACATTCAATGCAATCCCCATCAAAATTGCACCAACATTCTTCTCAAAGCTAGAACAAACTATTCTCAAATTCATATGGAACCACAAAAGACCCTGAATAGCCAAAGTAATCTTGAAGAAGAAAACCAAAACGGGAGGCACCACAATCCCAGACTTTAGCGTCTACTACAAAGCTGTCATTATCAAGAGAGCATGGTATTGGCACAAAAACAGACACATAGACCAATGGAATAGAATAGAGAACCCAGAACTGGACCCACAAATGTATGGCCAATTAATTTTTGACAAAGCAGGAAAGAGTACCCTAAATAAAATTTTTAAAAAGGTCTGTACACATTAAGGTCCTCTCAGTTTTTGACTGTAAATTCTATGGGTTTTGACAAGTGCAAAGTATCATGATTCACCATTCAGATACAAGATGATTTCCCCTTCCAGAAAAAATTCTCTTCGTCTCTTCTTTTCCTACTCTGGCATCATCCACATGCCAGGATTCTCTGGAAATGATTGTTTCACTGTGTATATAGTTTTGTCTTTACCAGAATCCTAGGGATCCTAGGGAATATAGCCTTTATAGATTGGTTTGTTTCTTCAGGAATGTGCATTTAAAAATAATACATGTAGGGGCACCTGGGCGGCTCAATCAGTTGAGTGGCCAGCTTCAGCTCAGGTCATGTTCTCACAGTTCATGGGTTCGAGCCACCCGTCGGGTTCTGTGCTGACAGCTCAGAGCTTTGAACCTGCTTAGGATTCTGTGTTTCCCTCTTTCTCTGACCCTCCACTGCTTGTGCTACCTCTCTCTGTCTCTCAAAAATAAATTTAAAACAAATTTAAAAATTTAAAAATAATCCATGTCTTTTCATGGCTTGATAGTTCATTTCTTTTTGAACACTGAATGATATTCCATTGTTCATATAATGAACTAGTGAACAACTTCACTACGGTTGTTTATCCATTCACCTATTGGAGGACATCATGCTTGCTTCCTGTTCTTGGTAATTATGAATAAAGCTGCTAGAAAGATTTGCATGTAGATCTTTGTGCGGACATATATATTCAAATTAACTGACTGTAGCCTAGGGCTACAATTGCTGATTACATGGTAAGGCTATACTTAGTTTGTAAAAAACTACCAAACTGTCTTCCAAAAAGGCTCCATCATTTTGTACACCCACCAAGAATGAAGGACAGTCGTGTTGCTCTATATTCTTATCAGTGATTGGAATTGTCGGGTTTTTTCTTCATAAACTATGTTGACAGGTATGTAGTAGTATCTCATGGCTGTTTTAATTTACAGTTCTTCAATGACAAATGTTGAGCAATTTTTCACATACTCATTTGCCTTCTTTATATTTTCTTTGGTAATGTCTGTTTGTATAGTTTTTTCACTTTTTAATTGAGTTGTGAGTTTTATTGTTGAGAGTTAAGTTTTTTGTAGTTATTGGAGATAGCTGTATATATTGGATACAGCAACAAATATATGTGTTTTTTTTCCCCCAAACAAATGCTTTAAAAATATTTTCTCCCTGTTTGTGTTTGGGTTGTCTTTTTATGTTCTTAAATGTATATTTTTCAGAACAGGAGTTTCTCATTTTAATACGATCAATGCATTAATTTTTCTTTCATGAACTGTGGATGTGTGTTGCATTTATAAACTCATCACCAAGCCCATGGTCATTGGGTAATGTCTGTTGCTTTCTTCTAAACACTTTATAGTATTAGATTTTACACTTACGTCTATGTTTAATTTAGAATTATTTTATGTGAAACAGATAAGGTCTGCTTGTAAGTTATTATTACTATTATGCTTCGCAGATGGATTTTTATTGTTTGAGTACATTTGTCAAAAAGACTATGCATTTCCAGCTGTTACTCATTTGTTGATCAGTTGACTATATTTGTGTGAGGCTATTTCTGGTCTTCCTATTCTCTTCTGTTAATTAATATGTGTGTTCTTTTGCCAATAGCATGCTGCCTTGATTATTGCAGCTTTATGGTAAGTCTTGAAATCAGGAAGAGCATGCCCACTTTGTTCTTCCTCAGTATTCTTTTGGCTTTTCTAAGTCTTGCTTTTCATTTTTCTTTTTTTTAGGATTTAAATTAGTTACTATTACTGTAGTTTCTCTTTATTGTCAAGTTAGCTAACATACAGTGTATACAGTGTGCTCTTGGCTTTGAGAATAGATTCCCATGATTCATCGCTTACATACAACACCCAGTTCTCATCCCAACAAGTTTCTTTGCTTTCCCATATAAACTTTAGAATTACTTTGAATTTTTTTTAAGTTTTTATTTAAATTCAAGTGAATCCGGGGCGCCTGGGTGGCTCAGTTGGTTAAGCAGCCAACTTTGGCCTAGGTCATGATCTCATGGTTAGTGGGTTCGAGCCCTGCATTGGGCACTGTGCTGACAGCTCAGAGCCTGGACCCTGCTTCAGATTCTATGTCTCCCTCTCTGACTCGTGCTCTGTCTCTCTCTCTCTCTCTGTTTCAAAAATATTTTTTAAAAGCTTTAAAAACATAAAATAAATTCCACTGAATTAAAATAGAATGTAATATTAGTTTGAGGTGTACAATACAGTGATTCACCAGTTCTGTACAACACCACGTGCTCATCACAAGTGCACTCCTTCATGGCCGTCACCTATATAAACACCCCCTCACCCCCCGGTAACCATCAGTTTGTTCTCTGTAGCTAAGTTTCTGTTTCTTGGTTTGCCTCTCCTTTTTTCCCTTTGCTTATTTGTTTTGTTTCTTAAATTACAGATATGAGTGAAATCATATGGTATTTGTCTTATTATATGCAATATATATCTATATATGTATAGATATATAAATATATATATAACCTTCCTTATCCATTCATCAGCCAATGGATACTTGGGCTGCTTCCATGACTTGGTTACTGTAGATAATGCTGCTATCAACATTGAAGTGCATGTGTTTTATTGAATTAGTATTTTTGTATTCTTTGGGTAAATACTTAGTAGTACAATTGCATAAAGTAGTTCTATTTTTAACTTTTGAGGAACCTACCATTGTGGTCAGAAAAGGTGAAAAGTATGATTTCAGTCTTCTTGTTGAGAGGTCTTTTGTGATCTAATATGTGATCTACTCTGGAGAATGTTCCGTGAACATTTGAAAAGAATGTGCATTCTGCTGTTTTAGGATTTTGATGGTGGCTACATTAAATTAATAAGTTTAGTAAAATCAACATCTAAACAACATTGAGTTTTATAATCCATGAGCATGGTATTTGTTCTATCCTCACGGTTTTGTGGTTTTGCTCATATGAATTCTATATATATTTTGTTAGATTGAAACCTAAGTATTTTATTTTTTTGGTGTTATAGTCAAAGGTATTGCTTCTATAACTTCAAATTCCAATTGGTCATCACTGGCAAATAGAAAAGCAATTAATTTTGTCCCTTATATGTCCATTTTGTCCCATTATTTTATTTCTTTATCAGTTTCAGAAATTGGTTGTTGTTATTGTTGATTTTGATAGAGTCTTTGGGATTTTCTACACAGATAATTTCTGTGAATAAAAGTGGCTTTATTTCCTTCCTTCCAATATTACACAACTTTTATTTCTTTATTGCACAAGTCTGAACTTTCAGTGTGACTTTAATAGACCTTGTGGAGAAAATACACCCGTGCTTTGTTTCTGGTCCCAGTGGGAAGGAATCCAATTTCTCAGCATTAAATATGATGTTAGGTGTGGGTTTTTTATAGACATTCTTTATCAAGTTGAGGAAGTTTTCCTATTCTCCTCCTTTGCTGAGAGTTTTAACCATTGGATGTATGCTGGGTCCAGTCAAATGCTTTTTCTGCATCGATTGATATGATTCTTCTGTTTTTGTTCCTTGTCTTTTGATGTGGTGGATGGCAGTGATTGGATTAAAGTGTTGGATCATCTTTGCTTACCTGGAATAAAACCAGTTTGATGTGGTATATGATCCACTTTATAGATTGTTAGGTTTGATGTGCTAATAATCTTTTGGAGATCATTGTGCTCATGAAATATATTGGCCTTAATTTCCTTTTTCCATAATGTTTTTCAAAATTGTTTTGGTATAAAGTTAATGTCTGGCATTGAAGAATGACTTAGGAAATGGTTCCTCTGCCTCTATATTCCAAACAAGATTATGGAGGGTTTGTATCATTTCTTCATTAAATATGTGATAGAACTCAACAAGGAAACGTTTTAAATTTATCCTTTTTTTGTTATGTTATTAGTATTGGTTCAATTTCTTTTATATATATAGTCATTTCAGAATACCTATTTTTCCTTCTATGAGGTTGTGTGTGTGTCTTTTAAAGAATTGATTCTTATCTTTGAAGTAGTCAAAATTGTGGGTATAGAGTTGTTCATAGTATTCCATTATTAACCTTTTGTTTTAATACCCATGAGATCGATGGAGATGACCCCTTTTTCATTTCTGAATACTGGTAATTTGTATCTTCTCTATTTATTAGTTAGTCTGGTTAGAGATTTATCAATTTTATAAACCATTGTTCAAATTTATTTAATCCTTGTTCATATTTCAAAGAACAAGTGTTTTGTTCATTGATTTTTCTCTTGCTTTGGTTTCTTTGTTTTCCATTTCACTGATTTCCTCTGTAATTTTTGTTGTTTGTTTTCTTCTTTGTGCATTAGGTTCTTTTTGCTCTACTTTCTGTAGTTCCTTAAGTGGAAGCTTATATCATTGATTTAATCTCCTCTATTAATATATGCACATGATGGTGTAAAGTTCTCTAAGCATTCCTTCCATTGCATTTCACAAATTTTGAAAAGTTGTATTTCTTTCTCATTGAGTTAAAAATATTTTTAGATTTCTCCTCAGGCTTTTTCTGTGACTATGTGTTACATAGATAGATATTGTATTATCTTCAAATATTTGGGGAGTTTTCCAGCTCTTTTTCTGTTTAAAATCCTTGTTGCCTGGGGACATGTTTTGTATTTTCTATTCTTTTAAGTTTGTTAAGTTTTGTTTTCTGAACTAGAATCTGATATGTCTTTAAGAATTTTCCATGTGAGCTTGGGAAAATATACATTTTACTGTTTTTGGATGAAGTAATCTGTAAAAGTCTTATGGTATCAATTAGAATTATAGTGTTGTTTAGTTCAGTTATATCATTACTGAGCTGCTACCTGCTTGAACTCTTCACTCTTGAAAGAGTGCTGTTGAAGTCTACAACCATCATAGTGGATATATCTATTTCTCCTTTCAATTCTATCAGTACCTACCTCAATTTTGATATTGTACTGTTAGGTGTTAGCAATGTACTTTTTTCGCTAAGCCCCTATTTTAAACTTATTGATATCTGTATATTAAAAATATTTTTGTAGAATTGAGAGTTAGATCTCTTATATCCCTTTGACAATTTCTGTTTTTATAGATATATTTAGACCAAATATACATTGATTTTTGATAAAATGGAATTAATATCTACCATATTTGTAACTCTTTTCTATTTGTTGAGCATTTATTCTGTTTCTGCCCCCTTCCACTCCAATTATATTTTTACTTCCTTTGTTAAGTTAAGTTTTTTTATATGAATTCATTACATCCTCTCACATTTTATTAATTATACTTAAAAAAACTCATGCATGACTTAGAGTTTCCAATAAACACTAATTTTTTTCATTTATTTATTTTTTGAGAGACAGAGAAAGAGTAAGTATGAGTGGGGAAGGGGCAGAGAGCAAGAGAAAGAGATACAGAATCCAAAGCTGACTTTAGGCTCTGAGCAAGTTGTCAGCACAGAGCCCAGTGCAGGGCTCAAACCTACAAACCATGAGGTCGTGACCTGACCAAATAAATATTTTTAAATAATTTAAATAATTTTAAATAATTTGAATAAACCCCCAATAAATATGTTTAAATAATCTCCATGCACTTTCAAATAGTCCCATTCTGTTTCATGCGTAATTCAGGTATTTTTAACAGAATATTCCTAACTCATCCCTCTCATCTATTACTACATAGCTGTCTTTCATATTACTTGTTTATACCCTTTAATAAACCCATACAATGTTACTATCACTTTTTCTTATGTTGATATGAGTTCCTGACATATTTTTTTCTAATCCTTAAGAAATTCATGTAACATTTTTTTTTAAATTCCAGAGCTTCTTTTAAAGCATTATTGTGCAGATGATAAAGATTTTATTTCTAGGTGAGATACTTTCCTCACTCTCTGGCTTATTTCAGGATTTCTTCTTTGTCTTTGATTTTCTGCAGTTTGAGTTTCTGCAGTGAGTATGCAAGAAAAATAACATATCCTTGCAAATATATACATAAATGCTCATAGCGGCATAATTCACAACAGCCAGAAAGCAGAAACAACACAACTTATGATGGATGAGCAAATGTGGTGTATCCACATGATGGAGTATTATTTGACAAGAAGAAGGACAAGGGGACTGATACAGGGTACAAGATGGATGAATCTTGAAGACATACTGAGTAAAAGAAGCTAGTCACAAAAGACCACATATTGTATGATTAATTTATTTACGTGAAACATTAAGAAAGGCAAATGCATAAGGAAAGAAAATTGATTAATGATTGCCTAGGGCTAGGGACAGGGAGTGACAAAAAGTGAAAAAAACACTACATTAGATATTTTAACTATGTAATTTTCATGGTCTATAGATAATTTATCAATGATGATATTAGATAAAAAAGAAAATACATTTGTAGAAATCACTGAGTATGGATTAAATGTTATTTTAATTTTACTTGATGTAACAGCTTCACTTATGTTTTGTGTAAAATAAAAAGCAAATACAGAAAACCACATAAAACAAATATATAGCTTAGTAAATGATTATAAAACAAATAACCTTTAAATTATTAAGAAATGGGATTTGGCCGCCACTCAGGAGCCCCAGTATGTATTCCAACTTAAGCATAGGCTTCCAGTGCAACCACTAGCTTAAATTTTGTATTCACATCACTTACTTGGGTAAGTTGTATTCAATCCCTATGCATTATTATTTAGTTTTGCCTATGCTTTAAGAACTTGCTGTGTAGTTTAGTTTTAATCTCCAGACTTTTGCTGCCATCGTAATCTGAAATTTTGTTTTATTGTTCATTGATAATGGGATAGATACTCTACACTATGATTCTATACCATCTTTTTACCTTATGTTCTGGAAATGAATCACAACTGTAGGTATAGTTATATTTTAATTAAACTTCTTATCTTGAGGTAAGTGTAGATCCACATGAGTTATAATACAAAATACAGAGAGATCAGGTACACACGTTGCTCAGTTTCTTCTAAGGATAACATCTGCAAAACTATACACAACTATACAATATCACAACCTGTATGGTAACATTGACATGGTCAAGATAGAGAACATCCCCATCACCAAGGGACCTGCATTTAACCCATTTATAGCCCTGCTTTACCTCCCTCCTCTCTTCACTAACGAACACCTGGCAACAACTGATTTGCTTTCCATTTTTATAATTTTGCCATTTCGGGAATGTCGCCTAAGTGGGGTCATAAAGTCTAACCTTTTGGAAGTTGCTTTTTTCTCCCAGTGGATTTCTCTGGAGCCTGAAGACTTATGTTCATACAAAAACCATGCATGGATGTTTATGGTGGCTATATCACTAACTTCCTTAAAGTGGAAACATCCAGCTATTTTTTGATGGCAATGGTTAAAGTGTAGTGCATCCCTACCATAGCCTAATACTCAGAAAATGCTTGTATGGCTATATGACTCCAACTTCTATTCAAGGACTCTATAAATATTCATATCAGTGTAGTATAACAGGTAGATGTTTATCATTTTCATTAATACATCAATGTACAACCTCTTTTCAGTTTTTATGAATTTTTAAAAGTAATCAAATATTTAGCACAGGCAGGTTTTCTGAATTACAGGGAAAAAAGCAAGAAAAACGCTGCCAACAAATCTTCTGTTGACTTACTGAACTGTAGTTGACCATAATTCTTTTTTTTTAAGATTATGTATTTATTTTGAGAGAAAGAGAGAGAGAGAGCATGAGAGGGGCAGAGAGAGAGGGGGAAAGAGAATCTCAAGCAGGCTCCACACTGTCAATGCGGATCCTGAGGCAGGACCTGGGATCATGACCCACCCCAAAACCAAGAGCCAGATGCTTAATCGACTGAGCCACATAGGCGCCCCTAGTTCGGCAATACTTCCTATTGGAATTTGGCCAGGATGATTTTCAATGGTTCAGAGACTTAAAAGGTAAATCCTATTTGTTTTATGATTCTTCAACAGTCTGAAAATAAGTAATAAAACAATGTAAGAAATTACAATAAAAATAGAGAACGTTTTCATCTATCGAAGCATTTTACATATATTTATAGATATATATTATATATAATTTTATGTTATATATATTACACTTATTTATATGTACGTATATGTGTGTGTGTGTGTGTGTGTGTGTGTATAGTCTAGTTATGTTACAAGCTTATCCCACAAGAGAATGATGTTATTTTATCTTTAGTACATGCCTCCTTGCTGAGTCTGAGCCAGTCTGAGCCTGGCAAAAATAGATTTATTAAATTCTTTCATTTTACTCTTTTGAAATGTTTACTGGGAAGGATGGAAAACAAAATATCAGACAATCATTGCTTTTTTTAATTAGGATTTTTTTCAGAGAGATATTGTAGAGATGGGGTAAATGACATATGTGCTTGAAGTTTACATTTATTGCTTTTTATTTTTCTTGGATATATATTACTATTTCTTCCCTTTCTCAAGGTTAATTATAGTCTGTTTACAAATATATTCTTTAACATGAGAAAATATTTACAATATATTATTGCATGAATGAAACTAATATTACACTGAATGTTAACTAACTGGAATTTAAATAATAACTTAAAGTATAAAAAATAAAAAAATATTACACATATAGTTGAGGTTTTAAAAGCAGTTTGCATAAGAATATGCATATCTGGCCTAAATTAACTTTCACAAATAAAGATATAAAAGTTTAAAACAAATTAACTCAAATGTTTATAATTTAGATGTGGTATCACACATGGTACTTATTTTCTACTTTGTGATTTTTTTATAATTTCTAAATTTTCAACAAAGAATATGAAGAAATAATTAAATAGTTATTTAGTGTGAACCAAGCCATGCATCAGGCAATCATTATCTCAGGTACACAGAAGTTATTAGTATTTCATTTCTACAAATGAGGAAACTAAGACTAAAAAAAGCATAGGCATAAATGGCCCAAAAGTTGAACCAAAGTTGAGTGGTGACAGAATTAAGTCAAATCTAGTCTTACTTCTAAAGTTTTTGGTCAGTGGGCTACAGAAAGACAATCACTGCATAAGATTCACTCAGTAAATACATGTTTTGAAAGAAAAAAATTATTACCATAAATTTGAGGACAAAAAATATAATTACCCTTCCCTGTATTTTAAACAAAAGATTCTTCTCAGAATTTCAAGAAAAAAGTTTCACAGTTTGGATAGTGATTAGAAAATACTTCGCTTTAATTATAAATATTCCCTCACCAATACCTCATATAAAGGTAATGGGACTTTCGGTTCCTGTATTCTTTTTTCCGTTGGCAAATATCTCCCATGCAGTTATTATATTCTATGTGAAACCAAAGTATCACAACAATTTTGAGGTGTGAGATGTTCCTTTGTGAATGACAAAGACCTACTTATTTACTTCTCGCTAAGGGATGTTTATATGTGTAAGAGATAAAGATTTTATATTAGGTAAAGATTAAGATATTTTGCTTTTAATTATGGAGAGATATTCCTTTGGCATTAAAGGTAAATTAAGTATAAATTTTCATTATCCTTAATTGTTTTTAATTACATATCATTGCTTATTAGTATGTACATATGTGTAGAGAAATTTATACTAGTAAATATTATTCTGTCAATTCCAACTTGGTACCTCCACATAGATCAAATGCACATTTTATACTTAACACAGCCAACTGGAGGTCTTAATTAATAACCTTTCTTGCTTTCCTCATTGCCATAAATAACCCAATTTAGTTATTAAGTCTAAAAGACAAAGCACACCGCCATGATTCCTTTGTTTTCTCTCACAATTTCCATCCTATGGACTGTGCTGAACTGAACACAAATATGCTCACTCTTCTCAGTGAGTAGTATCATCTCCTAGTCTTTGATATTATCATGTTGGCCTGGACTACCTCAGTGGCCTCTGACCTCATTGTGTGCCTGCCCCACCCTGGGCAACTTACCACACACCAGCCTATCCTGGCAAGTGTTCTGTGGTTTCCCAGCTCATTGGGATGAATGAAAACTCTTTATCTGGGCTTAAATGACCTGCATGCCCACCCTTCCGAAACGAATGGTACCAGTCTCCCGCTAGCCCACCGTGACCAGTCCCACAGGTGCACCCACACCAGGCTCACTTTCACCTTGGAGCCTTTGCCCTCGTTCTGCCTGCAGCTGTCCCCTCTGATCTCCATGGTGGGTCATCCACGCCATCCAGAGCTCAACTAAAATTACCCTGATCAGAGACATTCCCTGATAACTCACCTCAATTTTGACTCTTTCCCATTGTATTTATAGAAGTGACTTGCTTGTTTGCGTTGCCTGGTTTCACAGGGGAAACATCCCAAGAAAAATTCAGAACTGGAGCTGTGGCTGGAATAACAAGAAAAGTAAGAGAGGGAATATATATTCCCTGCTCTGTTCCCTGGAAAGTAGACTATAAACCAATGGACTCCTATTGACCAAATTTGATGTTCCCAACAAGAAACTTTAACTCTGAAAGCATGTAATAAGCTTGTAAAATATTAGTATGAGATTATGTTTTGTGATTGAAATATGATCAAGGCTACAGCACAGCGGTGTAAATTTCTTCATGTCAGCCCTGGTAGAAACATCGTTATAAAACCATCATTTTAAAATCACTCTGTGTGTGTGTGTATGTGTGTGTGTGTGTGTAGATACCCTTGTTCCCTCTACCAGAACATATTTCTGTACCCCTTGCCTCAATTCTGTGAGCTGACACCTTTACAACATGCTTATGTTCTATGTATTTAAAAAATTGGCGTCTATTATGTGCAACACACGAAACAGAGTAGACAACAAGTTACTACTATATACCTGTTAGAAGAGCACAGTTCAAACGTCAACAACATAAGATGCTGGTGATGACGTGGAGCAATAGGGATTCTCACCTATTGCAGGTGAAAATGCAGAATGATGAAACCACAGTTTGAGAGTTTGTTACAAAGCTAAATATTAACGTAAAATTCAGCATCCACATTCAAAGGTATTTACCCTCCCCTAAAATGAAAACATATGTTCACACAAAAATATATACAGGAATTTTCAGTAAAGCTTTATTCTCAATTACTAAAAACTCAAGCAATCAACATGTCCTTCAATATATGAATGGGTCAACAAGCTGTAGCCCAACCATGAAATACTTTTCAGGGATGAAAACTAATGATTGTCTCAATTGATATAGAGAAGCATTTGAAAGAATGCAGTACCATTTTCTGATTAAAAAAACAACAGCAAACACTTAACATGGGGTGACTGGGTGGCTCAGTTGATTGAGCAACTGACTTTGGCTTAGATCATGATCTCATGACTCATCTTGTGAGTTCAAGTCCCACATAGGTCTCTGTGCTGACAGCCTGCTTCAAATTCCATCTCTGTCTCTCTCTGCCCCTCCCTGCTCACTCGCGCTCTCTCTCTCTCTCTCAAAATATAAATAAACATTTAAAATTTTAAAAAATACTCACTGAACTAGGAATAGAAGTAAATTACCTTGACATAACAAAGGCTTTATATCTGAAAAACCCAGCATAATCACACTCAGTAGCAAAAGACCAAAAGACTTAAAAGCTTTTTCTCTAAGTTCAGGAACAAAATAAAGATGCATATACTTCCACCACTTTTACTCAACATAGTACTGAAAGTCTGGGCCACTGAAATGAGGCAGGAAAGACAAAAGATATCTGTATCAGAGAAGGTGAAATAAAATTTTTTCTCTTCACAGATGACATGATTTTATATGTGTAAATTCCTAAAGATTACATTAAAACGGTGTTAGAACTGATAAACACAGCAAAGTAACTGGATAAAAAATTAAGACAAAAAATCATTCGCATTTTTATACACTATCATGAACAATCCAAACAGAAATTAAGAAAATAATTCCATCTGTATCAACATCAAGAAGAAGAAAATACAGGGATGCCTGGGTGGTTCAGTCAGTTAAGCATCTGACTCTTGGTTTTGGCTTAGGTCATGATCTCACAGCTCATGAGTTCGAGCTCCACATTGGGCTGCATGCTGACAGTGCAGGATTTGCTTGCGATTCTCTCTCTCCCTCTTGCTCTGCTCCTTCCCCACTCACTCTGTCTCTCTCTCAAAGATAAATAAATAAACTTATAAAAATAAAAAATATTCCCTTTAAAAACAAAAGAAGAAAAAAATACTGGGGCACCTAAATGGGTCAGTTGGTTAAGGGTCCAAGTTTGGCTCAGATCATAATCCTGCAGTTCATGAGTTCGAGCCCCACGTGGGACCCCGTGCTGACGCTCAGAGCCTGGAGCCTGCTTTGGATTCTGTCTCCCTCTCCCCTCTCTCTCTACCCCTCCCCTGGCCATTTTCTCTCTCTCTCTCTCTCTCTCAAAAATAAATAAACATTAAATTTTTTAAAAAGAACAACAAAAAATACTTAGGGCAATGCAGAGCAGAGCACAGGAAATGAAGTCAGTGATGCTGTAATAGCATCCTATGACAAGCTGGTGGGTAACTGCGCATGCACAAAGGAAACTAATATTCAAATAAATTAAAAATAAATAAATAAGTAAATAAGTAAATTATAAGTGGACAATTGATAACCATAAGAAAATCATAACACTTGGAGCAGCCTGGGTGGCTCAGCTGGTTAACCATCTGACTCTTGATTTTCGCTTAGGTCATAATCTCACAGTTTGTGAGATCAAGCCCTGTGTTGGGGCTCTCCCTCTCTCTCTGCCCCTCCCCTGCGCATGCTGTGTCTTTCTCTCTCTCTGTGTCTCTCTAAATAAATACATAACTACATAAATAGGAAAAATATAGACTGGATCTGTAATCACTCAATTCACCATTATAAGCTTTTTTTTTTTTTTTTTTTTTTTTTACTTTTTAAAAAGACTTTATTAGACAGGATCATAGGTCACTGTGAAACAATACTTATTTATTTAACCTAAGTGACAAAGACCTTGCAGGAAATACAGAAAGTCACAGAATTGTAAAAGACCTTATCTTTTCCAGAAGCCTTCTAGAACTGATCAATGAATTCAGTAAAGTTGCAGGGTACAAAGTCGATGTACAGAAATCAGTTGCATTCTTATACACCAAAAATGAAGCAACAGAAAAGAGAAATCAAGAAACAGATCCCATTCACAATTGCACAAAAAACCATAAAATACCTAGGAATAAACCTAACCAAAGATGTAAAAGACCTGTATGCTTAAAACTATAGAAGACTTTTGAAGGAAATTGAAGAAGACAAAAAGAAATGGAATAGCATTCCGTTCTCCTGGATCAGAAGAATAAACATTGTTAAAATGTTATTATTACCCAAAGCAATTTACACATTGCAGCAGCATTCTTCTCAAAGCTAGAACAAACTATCCTCAAATTCGTATGGAACCACAAAAGACCCCAAATAGCCAAAGTAATATTGAAGAAGAAAACCAAAACAGGGGACATCACAATCCCAGACTTTAGCATCTACTACAAAGCTGTCATCATCAAGACAGTATGGTATTGGCACCAAAACAGACAAATTGATCAATGGAATACACTAGAGAACCCAGAATTGGACCCACAAGTATATGGCCAATTAATCTTTGACAAAGCAGGAAAGAGTATCCAATGGGAAAAAGACAGCCTCTTCAACAGGTGGTGTTGGGAGAGCTGGACAGCAACATGTAGAAAAATGAAACTAGACCACTTTTTTACACCATTCACAAAAATAAACTCAAAATGGATAAAAGATTTGAGTGTGAGACAGGAAACCATAAAAACCCTTGAGGAGAAAGCAGGAAATAGCCTCTTAGACCTCAGCTGCAGCAATTTCTTCCTCGACACATCCCCAGAGACAAGGGAATCAAGAACAAATATGAACTACTGGGACCTCATCAAGATAAAAAGGTTCTGCAAGGCAAAGGAAACCATTATAAGCTTTAAATAGATTATTTTTAAAAATTTTTAAAAGAAAGGCAAAATATTTTTAACTGAAGACTGCAAAATGTTCTCAAAAGAAATTTAAGAAGAAACTAATAAGTGAAAAGACATTCCATGTCCATGAATTGAAAGATTTCGTTTTGGGATGACTGACTCGATTTGCACTCAGGCTCTCACGGTTCTCAGGGGTCTCTCGTTTGTGGGACCCAGCCACATGCTGGGTGCCGGAGTCCTGCTCCAGCAGGTCCAGGGTTCCCCTGAAGGACGGACGATGTCGGCGAAAGAGAGTGAGAGAGCTTCAAGTTTCTTTCTGATCACCAGACAGGCATCTCTGCCCTTCTGGCAGACGTCTCTGCTCTGATTCTCTAGCTTTACTTGTGGTGAAAGGTGCAGGGACCAGAAAAAGTAGTAAATGATTTTCATAGATAATTTTTACAATTTTCCAGGACATGGGTTCTGCAGAAGTTACAATTCTAGTTGTAATGATTGTCATAAAAAACTTAGCTACAGGCACTCATGTTGTCATATGGGAAGGGCAGGTATTTTTTTTAATAAAAAACCTCAGGTCTAGCCTTAAGGAAGTAACCTTTAACCCAGAGGCAAACAGCATTGTTTAGTAAAGGTCAGTTTTTTATCAGTAAGGGTCATTAGGTTGTTTATAACTCTAAGAGAAAGTTCCCAGTAAAACAGGATTCTCAGGAGACATAATGCCTGCTCTCACAGTCCCAAAGATGATTGATACATGTTATTGCAGTAGTGACTTTTACAAAGGCGTCCAGTCCCAAAAGGTAGTCTGTTATCAGTTAATTGCTTAAGGGAAAATTGTATGTTGCTTGCCTTATTTGCATTAAGGTATATCTAGTTTACTCATCTTTTCCTTGACCAGGTGCAATCATGCCTCAGGGACAGGGCAGGGGGACAGGCTGCTCCTGACACTAATCAGCAAAGCACTCTGAGGTTTGGTGCCCAAGCAGAAATGAAAGTTTCAAGAGGGTAGATTTTGTTAGCTGTCTGGGGGAAAGAGACCATGCAAACTTGCCGTCCCCTCACCAGGAATTTTCACTCCCAACAGTTGGGGCCACTCCCCCGACTCTATCTCTCAAATACATAACAAAATACATAAACATTTGGGGAAAAAAGATATAATTTTGTTAAGATGTCAATAGAAATTTACAAATCAAATGCAATCTTTATCAAAATCCCAATGACCAATGATGGTCACCTGGGTGGCTCAGTGGGTTAAGCGTCTGATTCTTGGCTTTGGCTCAGGTCATGCTCTCACAGTTCATGGGTTTGAGCCCCACATAGGGCTCTGTACTGGCAGTGTGCAGTCTGCTTGGGATTATCTCTCTCTCCCTGTCTGTCTGCCCCTCGCTAATTTTCTCTCTCTCCCTCTCTGAAATAAATAAGTCTAAAAAGATCCCAATAATATATGTGGTATTTTGTTTGTTTGTTTTGTTTTTTCCAGGAGTAGACAAAAACCATGAAAGGACTCTGAATATCCAAAACAAAACTGGAGGTCTCACACTTTCAAAATTTATTTCAAACCTACATTAACCAAAATGATGCGGTAGTGGTGTAAAAACAGATATAAACTCATGGAGTAGAATAGAGAGCCCAGAAATAAACTCTCATATATATGGTCAAAAATTTTTTGACACAAATACTGAGACCATTTCAATAAGATAAGGACAATTTTTTCAACAAATACTGTTGGACTCTTTCCTTCCACCATATACAAAAATTAACTAAAAACGGATAAATACCTTTAATTTGTTTTAAAGCTTATTTTTAAGAGAGAGACGGAGAGACAGAGGGTGAGCAGGGGAGGGGCAGAGAGAGAGGGAAACACAGAATCTGAAGCAGGCTCCATGTTTCAACTTGTCAGCACAGAGCCCAATGTGGAGCTCGAACCCACAAATCATGAGATCATGACCTGAGCCAAAGTCACATGCTCAACCAACTGAGCCAACCAGGTGCTCCCAATGGATTAAATCTTAATGTAAGACTTAAAACTATAAAACTCCAAGTTGAAAACAAAGGAAAAGTTTGCATTGGACTTGGTGATGATATTTGGATGTCACACCAAAAACCGGGCAAACTAGAAAGTAAAACTAGAAAGCTACAATGGAATATTAGTCAGTGGTATAAAGACGGTGACCCTGTCAAAGGTTACAACATGAATGAACATGGAGGACACCTTGCTACGTGAAGTCAACCAGTCACACACACACACACACACACACACACACACAAATACATCCTGTATGACTCCACTTACGTGATGTATATAGACTAGTCAAACTCACAGAAACAGAAAGTAGAATGGTGGTTGCCAGGGACCGTCAGGGACAGGAAATGGGGTATATTTTAATGGTTGTAGAGTTTCACTTTTACAAGATGAAAAACATTGGGAGATTTGTTGCACAACAATGTATGCATAAAATACTAAACTGTACATTGTAAATGGTTAACACAGTAAATTCAATATGCATCTTACTACAATTAAAAATTTTAAAGGAAATCAAGAGATCACATAAAAATTCAAAATTGTTTTCTTTCCCTGAAAAGATTAGCAACTTTGGTCTCTCTAGGCCTCCATATTTCTTCTGTTTGCACAGTTCCTGGCTTTCCCCCATTATCCATTTGCCTGTTGGGCTTATGTAGTCACTTGAGTGGCAACCCTGGAATGGCAAAATGCCAACTTAGTTAGTATGAATGTATCAATATTGGTCATTGATCTCTGAAGAATGAACTATATGAATGCAAAATGTTAGTAGTAGGGGAAACTGTGTGTGGACTATATAGGAATGCTCTTTTCAACTTTCTATAAATCTAAAACTGTTCTCCTATAAAAAGTTTATTTAGAAAAAAACTAAATCCAGTGATACAATGATCTTATATATTTTTTCTTAGACTGTGTTTAATTTTTTCACTCTCCTATTCAGAATGTCAACTCTTCGGGGGTGAAAATCATTTCTCTTTTATTCAATGCTTTGTGTACTGACACAATGCCAGCAATCAATAAATATATAGTGAATGAAATACTGAAATGCCCTCTCCACCGCAAAGTCGGCTGGCCCACTAGGAAGTGGCTTTCCTCCTCCCTGGTGGATCTTGTTTCTTTTCTCACTCTTTCAAGAGAATTCCCACAGATTTTTATTCAATTGTCTGTCACAACAATTCTTTCGCCAACTTAAGAAAGGAAGCTTTATACATCAAGCCCTTGGACTACAGGCTATAAAATATGCCTTTACTTTTCCCACAAAGAACCATGGGATTGTGGATAAATCAGCAGAAGCTGAATCTCCACCCACCATTTTGAAAAAATTCTTTGGCCTCTAAGTCATTTGTAATACATTTGATTACTTTGAGATTTAATCTTGTGCCATTCTTTAATTACAGGCTTTTGGATTCTTATTTATCTGTTCCTGGGTCCCAATTATAAATTTCTAAATGACATGTAAAATTGGATAAAACTTAAAGGTCTACTCTGTCTCAGCCATTTCACCTTTCTAGCTACTGAAGCAACTTCCTAATCACCAGTTGGTGTTCTTTGTCTTGTTTATTTGTGTTTGTTTTTCCAATTTCAGGATGTCTGTGAAATGTACATTATGCACATTGAAAATATATTTTCAAATTTGGAAAATTGCCTTCCTTGCCTATCTCAGAGTGTGGTAGTGTGTCTATATGACTTAAACTATGTTTGGTTTTCTTGGGGACTCATCCTATTTTAAGCAACTGTGCTATTTATATGTAGAAGAAGTCCTGGAGTTCAGCCTGTGGCTTTTCAGGCAAGAAAGTGAATGGGTGTGTAGAGTCAGATGTATTTCTGAGTCTATACTGGAGCCTCCCCCCATATTTACTGAATACAATTCTTAATCATTCACATTAGAGAAATAAATAGAAGCTCTATCATAAAGCATTTAATATGGAATTCTTATTTCATTTAATCTAAATCGTTTTCTAGTAACGGGAGCTAACATTTATTAAGTAGATACAGTGCCACGCTCTTACCTATGCACTATGTTGGTACCAAAACACTTGATCTTCAAAAATTTGTCAGATAGATATGATTACTACCATTATTTCAAACATGAGAAATATGTATCACAGAGAAGTCAGATCAGTTGCCCAGGGTCATACAGTTGGCAAATGGTGAAATAAAATTCACAGTAATGGACTCTAGCTCCAGAGCGCAAATTTTAACAAGGACATGCCGGTCAGACTAAATAGTTTTGTTATAAAAATTTCTTCTCAAAATATAATGGGAATTGAAACTTTTAGTTATTTTTGTTTGTTTTTTCATCCAGGAATGTTATTGAGCTTGGGTATTAAAGAACTCGATTCAGCTTTCTGTCCTGAACATGAATCTCATTTAATGTCAACTGCTGACAGTGTTTTTAAGTGCTCCGAATCTGAAGTTTGTTGTGATAAGAAAAAATGCTTTTTCTCCTGCATCATTTGCAATGAATCTCTTAATGCTAATCTTCTACAGATTTCCTTATTGTAGGGTGAAACTTTCTCTTTGTGTGTGTGTGTATGTGTTTGCTTGTTTGTTTCCATTCAACTTTCTCCCACCTTCTAAAGTCCCCGATGAGACCCCAATCTCAGGGCTAGTACCAGTGTGGCTCCTGGGCCCAACCAACGTCACCTCCATTCCTTGTCTGCAGCATCAGGCTGGCCGTGGGTTTCTGCAAAACTAGTCTACACATTGCCTCATTCCTCTGTTGAGATTTTCCCCCAAATCCTTGATTAAATTCCCTTCTTCAAAATGCCTAAATTAGTTTCTATTGACTAGACCCTGATAATTACAGATATTTATCTATATTTCTACATTTCCTGGGGGGGTCTTAATGAATGCTGTTGTATTTTTCATTGTAGAAGTTTAAACAAAGGTTTTAGATTAGGATAATAAATTGGATGAGGAAAAGTGATAAAGTTAGATAACTAATTATGGAGGAAAAAGAATAAGACGTTAATCTACCTGAGGAAAGAACACTTCTGGCTAGAACTACATGTCACATGTCTTGAAATATAAATCTTATATTTTTTTAACGCATAAGCCTTAGCAACACAAACTCCTCAATACAGCATTCTTTAGTAAGTCACTCTTTCTCCTTCTCCTGACCGCACACACACTTCCACTCACTCTGAGGATAGCTTTGGGAACTGGTATCATCTTTTCCTTCCTTGAGATCTTTTCAACATGAACAAATCAACGTTCAGGTCATCCGTTTGCCAGCTGCCGGCGGTGCACTTGGAACAGGCACGGCCACTTTCACTTCACTGCCTTGAGATGTCATGAAATATACAGTCTAATTCCATCCCAGTAGCTGGACCCGTAACGCTCGGCTTCCTTAAACTTATTTACTGTTTACCTGGAAAGCTGCTCGGGGAAATTAATATGTTCCTGACATATAGCATCATAAAAAAAACAAGGAAATAAATGGAGACACTGCCAGTTAGCACTAAAATAATTAGATGAGATGTATACTCTTTTGGTATGAAAAATGTTGACAGCATAAAGTTTCCAGAAAATATTTATAATCTCAACAGTTTTCTTTTCACACTGACTCAGTGTTGAAGGCTTAGTCAAGGGCATTTTACATTCATTACAAAATTATATTTTGATGATCAGTTATAGAACACTTAATATGGTCTAATAAAGATAAGTAAAATATTTTTACTTTTACAACATAAATCAGCCTATATTTAACAATACAGAATATTTCATTGGAAAAGTCAAAAAGCTGTAAAAATGGGAAAATACATAGTTATTTTGAGAGTAATGTTGTTCTAATATTATGTGAAAGACAAAAAACTATAATTGCGATTATTTTTAGTAAATACTAATTGTATTGAAAATCCAATATACACATAAGATAGAAAATCCTAAATAAAAAAATCATACCAGAAACTGTTTCTCCTTGGAAATTGTTTATAGTTTAAGATGATAACCTCACAAAACAAAGCAGTAATAGTTTGGAAGCATACAAGTTATTATATACAACAAACAGGTAACATATTACATACAATATAAGGTATTATATACAACATACAGTATAACATATTATATACAATATGTGGTATAATATATAACATCTAACACATGATAATATACATAACAGACAATATAAGGTATTATATACAACATACAAGGTATTATCAAAAGCCTAGTGATAGACAATTTATAAAGTGCTTTATTGGGAGATGTTTACAACCTTTCCCTAAAATTTCCTTGCTTCATTTATTCAAGAAATGTGAAGTATTATGCTTATTGGGTAGCAAACAATTATGACCACATCCAATGAAATTCAAAAAGTATACTATGTGAAAAGCCAGTGAATTTTACTATCTGACACCTGCCGTTGGTTTTTCACTCTGTTACTCTGGACTTCATGGAAGAAATCATAGTATCTTCCTGAGGATTTTTTTTCATACCAACAATTGGAATAAGGTTATACATCTCCTAGTTACATCAGAGAGAGTGCCAGGATTGGTTTAGAAAACGTTTAATAACTCCTTTGAGTTGCTTTCACAAAGCAGCATCAAAGAGAAGGAACACTGTATTATTCTTAATGGTGTCCTTTGCAATGCAATATTTGCTGCTGTTAATTCGTTCTTTGATTTCTGTGCAGCAATGAACGGGAGATGGTCAGTTCCAGGAGTGAGCAGAATCAGTGCTGGGCCTGGATTTTTTGGCCCTGCGTGCCCTGTGTTACACACGTATTTATTGAGTCTCCGGTTTATGAAGCTCAGATAGGAACCCAGTCAGCAGTGTTGTCGTAGTGATTTCCCAGTCCAGTGATCTGACAAATTGTGGCCCCAGTCAATCTGTCAACATGTCTTTCCCATGCTTCTTCTCTGCTCTCACTAGGCTGTGGATCAGCTCTGTCTGGAGGGATTGCTACCCCAGGTTGCTATGGAGACAGAGTGGCTTTTTCCTTCCTCTTATTACTGACAAACACGAATCCTTATCCTACTCGGGACTTCACGTATAACTCGAGCAGGTGGGATGTGAATAAAGGAATGTCTAAAGACATATGGCTCTGGTGTGTTTAATACTCCAGCTGGGAAGGGAGCCCAGCTTCCCCAATTCTCACATACCTACCACCTGCTTTTCAAAGGAAATGTCTCTGAGAATTATAATCAGTAGTTTTCTCTCATGCTCTTTCATCTGGAGGTACTATTTGTGACTTCACATAACTTCAGTGAACATTCATTCTTAAAATCTTCTAATGGAACATAAACCATTTCAGTTTTATGTCTCAAATGAATAGCCTGTAGATTTTTGAAATTGGTATTAATTTACTCCAATTCATTTACACAGATAAAGCTTAAATTCCTTGTAGCTAAGCCATTTCTTTGAGGCCACCCAATGATTCCAGATGGCCTCTGACAAAATGCAGTTTTCAGAACCTGAGGGGCCAAATCTCTGTTTAACAAATTGTCATTGATATTCCTTTCCTGGCATTTCCTTTGGACGCAGCTTGAGGAGGAGGCCACTGAGTGCATGAATGCAAAGAGATTTCCCAGAGCTGTTTCCCTGTTTTTGTCATTCAGGTACCAGGTGGCAGGAGTACACTTAGAGACTCTGTGGGGAAAGAAGTAGAGTTCAAAGTAGAAAAGTAGACTAGAGGGAAGTTTGAGACAACAAAATAGAAAGGTGGTCAGTTTATAATTTTGCTAAGGATCATTCTTAGATACTGTCAGTAATAGCCATGTAAGGAAAACAAGAACATGCACAGCTTTGAAGTAAGTACATGCATCTCATAAAGTACATGGATCCTGCACAATTTGATAGACAATCATCAGGACTTTTACAACTGGAGTATCTCCAACATTGTCTGTGCCTGACAGAGGTCTCTGAAGCTGACATGTGAAGGAATCAGTAAGCAATAGAATGGATGTATTTTTTCTTCATGTCCTTGGCAACATATAACACAAATTATTTTCCCTACTGATTGAATATATTATATTTGAAACATAACACAGCTATTTGCAAGTATCTGAAGTTGCCAGACACCCAGAGAAACCACCGGTTTCCCATAGCGGACAGCTGTGTTTCTCCCTGTGCAAACTTCAGATACCAAGGAAGTAAAGCGCTGCGTCGCCAGCGCCCCAACAATGGTGCTAATGGTATCAGTGTTTACTCTGTACTCAGTGTGCCTCACCGGGGGATGGCATTTAAAATTTAGAATAACGTACTTATATGACTCACGCATAGACTGAAATGACAGCGTGCGGCAGGAAACAGCACCAGCAGTTGTAAAATATTTACTTCTCAGTTCTATGTTGTGCAAACGTGTTGCGATAATGCGCATAAACAAATAGTTAGCAACTGTACTCTGCAGCTGCAAATCTAATGTGGGTGTGATAACATTTAGCTTTGTTTTTCAGATTCCAGCAATTCATTTTGTGTGAGATAATCTTATGCAGGATTCTGTAAGAATAAGGAAAAGAGTTATGATGTCCCTTTTCCTTCAAACATTCGACTTAAATCCAGGAAACTGGTGACAAACTAACCATTCATGGAGCTGTGGTTCTAATACAAATTTAGAATAAGTATGTGTGTTAGATATTTCAATCCAATATGATTATAAAATACTGTCATCTTTGTAAAACTTTGTTTTAAACACTCTGGACTTTCTTGGATAAATATGGAGAGGTTCTGTACCTCACTCTTCTGCCTCGGATATTGTAACAATGCATAAGAAATCAGTTACAACGTTGTCAACTTGTTAAGGATGCCTTTTCTTCCCTTCAATATTTGAACTAAATTAATGTGCAATGACTGTATTTTATAAATACACTCCCCATCTCTGAAAGAATCTGGGGAGCCATTCAAAGGTAAAGGTCTGATTTAAATATTCTTGAGCTTCAGTTAACAACTGATTACATTAGGTTTGGTGATTGGACCCTTCCTCATTTGACAAAGTTACTAATGATCTCTTGGGTATGACCAGTGAGAGACTGATTGCAAAACACTGAGACCGCCTCATTGTGAGGGCAAGCAGTGCCCTGGTTTTTGTTTTTCTTGTCATGCTAAGCAATGAAAAGAGTGTGCAAAACTTCAATCTATTCATATTATTAGCGGAGTGGCTAGACATAAATCCTGTGATGTCTAGTAAGCTAGGTAGATTTGGGTCTGAGTAATTTACATGTGGTGTTTACTTTTAAATATCTTTCTTATACCCTTATTTTCCCTTTTACTTTATTCTGAACATGTGTCTTCTCAATGGTTTGGTAATCTGTAGAACTGAAGGGCTTTCTTGTCCTCAACTCAACACTGCAAATTCTGTGTTACAAAATACGGTGTTTTCAACATGGTAGACACTTGATGTATGTCCGTTGCGTTGATTTAAACTCCATACTCATTAATCCCAAAGGGACATATTCAAAGTCAGTCATTTACACAATGCTTCTTACCAAGTTACAGAAAAGCTACTTTCTCCATCTAGCCCTGTGTTCTAGTACCCGCAGGCCCGTGTTTTCTATCTCCTTCTCAGAACTAGAGCAGTAGGCAGTACAGTGTAACTGGACTCTGTATATAAGGGCCATGAGAAAGCTGAGAGGTGGTGATTACCATCTCAAAATCACTATGAGACTCAAATATGCCTTTTGAATAATTATTTAAGATTTTCCACTAACCTCTTTGAATAAAGGGCCAGTGGAAAAACTGGAGAACATGTCATTTTACTTGTCAGTCTGTCATTTTTACTGGCTCTACTTGAGCAAGTCGCTTAACTTTGAAATGTTTTCAAATTCTCATTTGTAAAATAAAAGGCAGCGGCTTTTGTCTTGTTTACCTCATAGACTTTATTTTGCAAACCCAAGACTGCATTATAGTTTGCACGCTTGGTGACACATTATTCATTTACTTAACTGTGGATTATTACACATACAACAGCTGTTAAAACTTAGTAGAAACAAATTAGCAAATCCAAATAATTTATTAGTCAGGTAATGTGGCCCGATATTAGGTAGAGACAATATTGTCATACTGAATTATTGCTGGGAGACTTTCACAGTGCTGCGCGAGGCTGCACTCTCATCTCTGAAAGCGTCATTTGTAAAGGACCGTCGTGTGTGTGTCAGTTAATTAAGGATGACAGCGGTGGTCAGGACAGGACGGGCGGCTCTGCAGCTGTCACACAGGAACTTTTACCTGTGCACCTAATTTCGTTTCTATAATTAATGAGATGCAATATTCAAGCTGATTATTCCCTGTACTTCTGTCCAGCACAAGAATGAAATGATGAATTTGAAACCTGTGCGCCCCTAATGGTTGGTCTTAGCAAATAAATAAATCTTTAAAGTTTCCTTTTAAAAATGTCAAGGGTCAAATGAACAGTGGCCCCATCTAGGAGCTCCTTATAAAATTGCAGCCAAAACAAACAAGCAAGCAGAAACACAAAATAAAAAGCAGCTGTCTTCACACCTACTTGAGAAAAAGGGACTAACTCAGCTGAACTCAAAGAATAGACAAATGTGGCCAAAACGTACATTTATATGCACTGCTATCCATCCATTGTAGCTTTGCCAATATAGCTGTGTCTTTGAGGTGTTTGGTTTGTGGTTCAACTTAAAGTGATCTTCTCACCCCTGGATTTTATACGGAATCCCACATACAGGTTCTTACATTATTTTGGTAATAGTATTTACATTTAAAACTTTAATTCATTGGGACTATTTTTAGTATATTGTTTAAAACTGTGTCCTATTTTATTTTCTTCTAAAAGAATAGCCAGATATATTTGTACCATATTATAACCAGACTTTTAAACACTTTATATTAAAAAAATTTTTCTATCATGTATTAAAAGTTCAAGTACATTGAGATCTACTTTGTAGTTTTTATCCATTTCTATTAGTTTATCTATTTATATATTAATCACATACTAATTTGATTAAGTGATTTAACATATTCAGACATGGATCACTCAACTCCTCCCAAATCTTAGTGCCGTTCTTCTTAGTATTTTTGGATATTCTGGAAGATATTTTTTTAGGTTTTTAATTTTATTATTATTATGAATTATTATTGATTATATAGTTTACTATCAAGCTGGTTTCCATATAACACTCAGTGGTCTTCCCCACAAATGCCTCCTCCATGCCCACCACCCCGGTCCTCTTTCCCCCTTCCACTTCAGCCCCCAGAGGAAAATTTCTGTTGACTTAATTTGTTCTTATAGGAAATTTCACCAAGTATATGGCATTTCCTTGCAAGGCTTTAGATTTTGGCCTCTGTCCTTCAGTAAAAGATACAAATTACTTTACAGCAATATATGCTTTGAAAAATCTAAGGATTTTTCTTTTTTATATTTATTTATTTTTTGAGAGAAAGAGAGATTGAGAGAGAGAATGTGAGCAAGTGGGAGAGGGGCAAAGAGGAGGGACAGGATCTAAAGCAGGCTCCTCCCTGACAGGTTGACAATAGTGAGCCCAATGTAGGGCTTGAACTCAGGAACCACGAGAT
Source organism: Helogale parvula (assembly GCA_004023845.1). Lineage (NCBI taxonomy): Eukaryota > Metazoa > Chordata > Mammalia > Carnivora > Herpestidae > Helogale > Helogale parvula. Next base: position 621,377 of record PJEM01000228.1, read on the forward strand.
CATCACGTGAACCAAAGTGAAGAGCTCAACCTACTGAGCCACCCACGTGACCCTGAAATCTAAGGATTTCATAGGTTCTCCCCAATTTTTAACATTTTTTTGTTGGTGTTCATGGCTAACTAAGAAAAGGATATTTTACCTCATAGTGATCCTCAGTGGAGCTATCCTAACACGTTTTGTTTTGAATTCCAATTAGTGTTTTGTGGAGAATTTATAAGTACACAATTAAAATGTTAATAACAGGTTATTTTATTTTCATAATGTTTATGAAATTTTATTTTCTTATTTGTAGAACTCATAAAATATTTTTGAAAAATAATGGAGACAGTGAACATCTTTATCTAGTACCTGATTTTAATTGACATGTTTCAACATTTAAGAAAAAAGATTTTTTTTGCTTAATTTTAAAAGGATTGTATTAAGCTTAATCATCCAAAACTACTTAATGATGGCTTTTTATGAGATAGGTGCTATGCCAGACTCTTTGAATATATCTGCAAAGATATAGCCTGCTGTCCTTAGGTAGCACACATTTTCATGTTGCAGAGATAGAAGAATATTAGGCATAGTATGTCAGCATCCTATGGGTAGGCAGGAGTGTGCTAATAGGTATGAGAAATGACAGGTAGAACAGGGAAATGAGGACAGAGGTCTAACTTTACAGAGGCTGATGAAGATAGGACTCACTGGGATGAGTTCTGAGGTAAGAGCAGAGGAGGTAAGGATGACAGTCAAGCAAATCTTTAGGGAGAGATCCCAGTATGCTCAGGGAACAGCCAAGGATACTCAAGAAACATAGTGAGATTTGTGCCTACTCCTATTTTTCTTAGAGTTCTTATTAGTGATTACAGTGATATTTGACCAAATGTCTTTTCAGGCTCTAATGGAGAAAATAAAATTCCTCCTCCTCTTTCTCTCTCTTGCCTGTTATTGATATTATTAATAGGTTATTTATATTTAACTTCTTGATAATAACTTCTTGATGTTTATCCAGGTTTGCTATTTTGAAATACAGCCCATTTGGTCATAGTATAATTTCATCTGTCACTTGTCATTCTATATGTGAAGAATATATTTAAATTATTACATCTATATTTATATTAACAGTGATCTTCTGTTTCTTCATATGGTTTACGTCAGCTTTTATTATTCATTTTCATTTTGGTTTTATTTAGTAACACAAATTGAAGAGATTTCAAATAATTCCATGCTGGAAAAATTTCATGCTGTAATAATTTCTTCTTTAAGAATTAGATAAAACTTAGTTTTGAACCCATTTGTCCCTGATGCCTTTTGTGAAGTAAAGCTTCTATGAATTTTAAAATTTAATTAACTCTGATTTATAGAACATAAACTAGTCAATTGACCATATAACAGTAAGAAGACAAAGTAAAATATTGCTTGAATTATTGAAGAAATCATCTTGGAATTAAAATAAACGGTATAATAGCATTTCTATAGCCATGTTAACTAATTAACAATGCATTCTGCTTGTTACATTGAAGTTCAATTCATCTAGCGTTTGACTTTTCACTCACTTTTGTTACATGGAATCTCATTTCAGTGGAATCTTTGAAAGTGATGGAATTATTTTTGGTCATAGCTTTAAATAATCCAGGAAAATTTGCCCAAGAGTTTCAACATTTTTGTCTCACTAAAGTAAATGGGATTTTGCATATTAAAATTCATTAAAATTATTATTATTATATCCTGATTGTTAGAGCTCAAATTTCTTATTCATTCATATTTATTCTTGATTGTAACTGACCAGAATCCAAAAATTACTGCATCGTTCAATACTACTTTAGGCTTTAGAATTCAGTAATATTAAAATTTCAGTAGCTCTTTTTCTAAACATATAGCCAGATATACATTTTGCTGTGACTTTTCATTTAAAACAACAATAAGTTTGGACTAGAACTGCGTGTAGAAACACTCCTGTTGTATTCCTTTAAATATATATGGATTGTCTTCACAAGTTAAAGTGCAGAAAGGATAGAGAAATGGGTGAATGCATCCTCAGAAATGTCACATTGTCTTTCTTGAACTACTTTCTCCATGCTAATTCTGATCTCCATCACCATCTTCTTCTCCATCCTTAGTCCATCTACTCCTAGCTCTTCCAGCACTGTTCTGTGTCCCCCTGGCCATAGCAATTCAAGGTGAAAGGGGATATTTTGAAATCATCTGAAAGCCTTTCCTTCTTTTGCATTGCTTCTTCCAAATTCTAAATTATAGTTAATTTCTCAGAGTTGGCTTGCCCACTACGTCCAGTGGTGAGGTGATATGATCCTCCTAGATGCAGCTCTATATCTTAGTTTCCATTTGGATAATCTCTGCTATGACACTTGATTTATTACCCACTCAATAGCACCAGTTCTCATGACTGTTGTAGACTCCTTCCTTGGCCGAATCTTTCTTTCTTCAGAAGGCTCAGTCTCCTGCCCTGACGCCTGGCAGCCATTGTGAGTCAGGTGTAATCTGTACACGTTAATGTTTTCGCCTGCACTCACACCACAGAGAGAGCCGCACGCTCTCTGAACTGTCATTCTGCAGATTCCTTTGAAACCCGAAGGTGAAGGCAGGTGCGCAAGGCCAGAGGACCCTCTGACCCCATTTAGGAAAGCTGTTAAATTACAATTTCCTCTCAAACTCCGACTCTATAATATACATAATAAGTTTTTCCCCACATTAACATAAACAAAAAAGATTATGTAATAGTATATATAATAAAAAAGTGATTTATTTATTCTGTGTTGACATGTAATTACTTTCCTAACCTGAACAGCAAAGCATGTGATTGTATCTACTGTTAGCCTAGCTGTTTTGTCTGTGAGGCAGTGTGTTTAAAATCATTCCTCAAAGTCACATTTAGTTTCCTTTTGAGTCAGGGCTTCAAGAAAATGATTTAATGCTCTTAACAATATGTCAGGAGAGAAGAGTCAAATGTTATTGTGAAATTTTAGGTAACTGTTTTCCATCACTGTCATCAGTGCACAGCAATGCTTATCTTACTGTCTGGAGATCGAAATTTTATTTGATTGTTCAGACATTGTGCGAGGGTAGTGACTATGACTCTCACAGACTGTCTTGCTGCCTTTGTTGTTACTGAAGATGTGTGTGTTGTGTGTATGTATATGTGTGTGTGTGTCTGTGTGTATTTCCTAGTATGTGCTTAAAGTATGCCCTGCAAAGCAGAAGTCCTTTTTTGTCAATTAAAAACAATCCCCAGGGCTCCTAGGTGGCTCAGTCGGTTAAGCGTCAGACTTTGGCTCAGGTCACGATCTTGCGGTTCATGAGTTTGAGCCCCACGTCTGGCTCTGTGATGACTGCTCAGAGACTGGAGCCTGCTTCATATTCTGTGTCTCCCTCTCTCTCTCTGCCCCTCCTCCCTTCTGAAATATAAACATTAAAAAATTTAAAAAGAAAATGAATCCCCAAGGTTGGGGTAGGGGACAAGGATGAATACCAGAGCACAGAAAGATTTTAGGACAGTTAGAATCCTCTATATTGTACGTAATGGTGAATACATGTCATCATATGCTTGTTCAAAGCCATAGAATGTACAATACCAAGAGTGGAACCCAAGGTAAACAATAGATTCTACCTGATAACGATGTGTCAATGTCAGTTCATGATTTGTAACAAATGTACCTTCTGGTGGAGGATGCTGATGGTGGGAAAGGCTGTGTATGAGTGGGGGATGGAGGAATATGGGAAGTGCTCTTGCCTCCCCTACAATTTTGTTGTGAACTTAAACCTACTCTATAAAAATAGTCTTAGAAAAAACAGGGGCACCTGGGGGGCTCAGTTAGTTAAGCGCTGGCTTTGGCTCAGGTCATGATCTCACAGTTCGTGGGTTCCAGCCCCACGTTGGGCTCTGTGCTGACAGCTCAGAACCTGGAGCCTGTCTTCAGATTCTGTGTCTCCCTCTCTCTCTGACCCTGCCCTGCTCGTGCTGTCTCTCTCTGTCTCTCAAAAATAAATAAAAGACATAAACATTTTTTTTAAAAAAGAAACAAAAACAAAAAATATAAACCACTTCCAAGCTATGGGCAAAATTAACTTCATATACCAAAGCAGTGGCACATGAATAAATTTCTCTTTAAAATCTCATATTATATATTCTCTAAGGGGAAGGAGAAAAGGGTGAAGAAGACATGATTTTATGAAGTTTCCCTTCTAACAGGTGAGTGGAACTCAAAAACATTCAGTCATAAACTGAGTTGTTAGGTCTGTCATGGTTTAATGAAATAAACCTATAAATATCTATTTTAATTCCTGCCCCACTTTTTCTTATTGATTACAATCCGTTACCAATCTCTCGCCCTTTGCTCATGAACATACCCACGGCAATGTGATCGAAGAGTCATGGTAATACATTATCTGATCAGAATGCACATTTGATTTGCATCATAAAATGTAAATGAAAATGAAAAAGACAGCTGGATTTATTGGTGCAGATTTTTGATTTTGCAGGAAGATGACATCCATCATTCCTCATGATGTAGAACCTGTATTTTCCAACCTGACAGTATCAGGCTGATGAAATATGCATTCAACGCATGTTTGCAAAGTTGAGAAAAATTTAAAACACAGTATCTCAATCCTTGTTCACTGAAAAAATGAATATTCTCGCAGTTATTAAGAATGTGTATTGGGGCACCTGGGTGGCTCAGTCGTTTAAGTATCAGCTTCGGCCCAGGTCATGATTTCACAGTTCGTGGGTTCGAGCCCTGCATAGGGCTCTGTGCTGACAGCTAGCTCAGAGCCTGGAGCCTGCTTCAGATCCTGTCTCTCTCTCTCTTCCCCTCCCCTGCTCATGCTGTCTCTCTCTGTCTCTCAAAAATAAATTAAAAAAAACACTTTAGAAATTTAAAAAAAATTAAAAAAACATAATTAAAAAGAAAAAGAAATGTGTATGTGTCTGGGGCCCCAGGGGGGGCTCAGTTGGTTAAGTGTCCGACTTCAGCTTAGCTCACGATCTCACAGTCCGTGAATTAGAGACCCGCGTCTCACTTTGTGCTGACAGCTCAGAACCGGAAGCCTGCTTCAGATTCTGTGTCTTCTTCTCTCTCTGCCCTTCTCCTGCTTATGCTCTTTCTCTCTATCTTTCAAAAATAAATAAACATTAATAAAAATTTTTAAAAAGACGTGTATGGGTCAAGGACTTGAACTTTGTGATTGCCTCTCAAAGATACCAATGTTTAATCTTTTATTAAAAACAGAACTAAATTATCTCTTTAGGGTGAGATTTTACAATTGAAAAATATTTTTTCTTATTTTTTCTCAATTACATTTGAATAAAAACTTCAAGATTGAAGTACACATGTAAAGTAGTTTGCCTACTGCCAATTTCTGAGGCAAGCATAATTATACATGTTTATCTTCATATTTACCCTTGAGATGCACACATTTTTTTTTTATTTAATGGTAGATATTATTTGCTGTGCACTTACTATGGAATATAAACATTGACCTATTGTGTCCCACCATCCTATATATTTCTCAAACTCACAAACTTCCAATTCAATGATATAATAATGATTATATCAATGTTAAGTGTCAATGCGAAACATAAGTCAAGTTCGTAAGTTCCCACTAAGCCAAAAATTGAATAAAAACCTCACAAACATCGGGACCTTGGATACTGTTGTCTTGCATCTACAGAAAAGTAGGAGAGAATTGATAACTTCAAAGGGTTATGTCCAGTGATCCATGACATAACATTGACTTCCATTATTTGAAAATAAATGTTATATTTGTTGATATTGAATCAAGTCAGTTAACCTTTGTACTGTTAAAAAAAACCAAAATGTAACAAGTAAAATTTAATATCTGATTCACTTTGTTAAGCCATTTATGAATCAGGAAGCATTACATCTAGCAAGCAGAAAGGAGTTTTAAGGTTCTGTAGAAGATGGAAGGATTTTATTATAGGCAGATATGGGGTAGGACAAGAAAGAAAGAAAGGGAAAAAAGAAGGAAGGAAAGAAAGAAAAAGAAAGAACAAAGAGAAAAAGAGAAAAACAAAGAAAGAAATGAAAGATGGAAGGATGGAAGGAAAAAAGAAAAGAATGAAAAAATAAAGAGAAAGAAAGATGGAAAGAAGGAAAAAAGAAAAGAAAGATGGAAGGAAGAAAGAAAAGAAAGGAAGAAAGAAAGAAGGGAGGAAAAAAAAGAATGACACAAGAAAGAAAGAAAGAAAGAAGAAAGAAACTGGAAGAAATGAAGAAAAGAATGAAAGAGAAAGAAAAAAGAAAGAAAGAAAAAGGAAGAAAGGAAAAAAAGAAAGAAGGAAGGAAGGAAAGAAAGGAAGGAAGGAAAGAAGGAAGAAAAGAAAGGAATAAAAAGAAAAAAGAGAGAAAAAGGAAGAAAGAAATGAAAGAAAGAAAGATGGAAGTAAGGAAGGAAAAAAGAAAAGAATGAAAATAAAGAGAAAGAAAGATGGAAGGGAGAAAAAAGAAAGAAAAAGAAAGAAATAAAAGAAAGAAAAACGGAAGTAAGGAAGGAAAAAAGAAAAGAATGAAAAAAGAGAAAGAAAGAAAGATGGAAGGAAGAAAGAAAAGAAAGAAAGAGAAAGAAAAAAGAGATAAAGAAAGAAAAAGGGAGAAAGGAAAGAAAGAAGAAAGAAAGAAAGAAAAAGAAAGAAAGAAGCAAAGAAAGAAGGAAGGAAGGAAGAAAGAAAATTCTTGCGAAAAGGTCACCTTCCCTTAGGACAGAGGTTTGTGTGTCAGATTACCTCCTTAGTCTTGACCAGAAAATTCCTCACTACATTTCTGTGAGAGGCTGAAAATGAAATTAGATTATGTATTAAGCCGTGAGGTCTCAAAGGTGACTACATTTGGGGCTCGTGGTTTTCTTTCTAACAAGGTATTACTTTGTATCGCATGCTAAACTCCCTTAGTAATTCAACTGCTAATATCTCAGGTGATAGTGTCTATAGGGGATCCCAAGGATTTTCTAAGTTCTAAATGATCTTTGGGCAGTTAAGTGGTTCAGTTCGTTAAGCTTCCGACTTCAACTCACATCATGATATCAGGGTTTGTGAGTTAAAGCCCCCTATCAGGCTCCGCACTAACAGTGCAGAGCCTGCTTGGGTTTCTCTCCCCCCCCCCCCCCCCCCACCCAATTGCACATACATGCTCTCTCAAAATATAAATAAAAAAATTATCTTATCTCTGAATAATAAAACTTTCATTTCTTCTTTCAATTCTCATGCATTTTATTAGCTCTTTTCTTGACTTACTGCATTAAGACCTGAAGAAAGATTAAGGAAAACTAGAGACAGTGGATATTTTTGTCCCATTTCTAATCTCAGAAAGAAATGTCTCAATAACTCTAAAAAAAACTTTTGTAGTTTCTTTATAATAAGAAGATACTCTTTTGTGTACTCAGTTTTTGAGTTTTTATCAAATGTATTTTATTAAATGCTTCTTTGCATCTATATAAATGATTATATAATTTTCTCAATTTTTAAACTTTTTTTCTACTTTCGATGTGGTGAAATACATTTTTCTGTGTGTGACTGTATCTTGTCTATTGTTCAGAGTGGGCGAATTTTACTGTTCTGTCATCAAGTTTACTGATTCTTCTGTCTTTTTCACTGTGTTATTAAGCCAGTTCAAAAAGGTTTTATTATTGTTATCTTTTAATGTGTATTTATTTATTTTGAGAGAGAATGTGAGAGAAAGAGAGCATAAGAAGGAAAGGGGCAGAGAGATGGGCCGAGAATCCCAAGCAGGCTCCGTGCTGTCAGTCCAGAGCCTGACACGGGGGTCGATCTCAGGAACTGTGAGATCGTGATCTGAGCCAAAGTTGAACACCACTTAATGAGCCACCCAGCACCCTCAATAAGGTTTTTTAGAAATATGTGTTAATGCATTTTCATTCTATAATTTTCATTTGTTTTTTTCATAAGTTATATTTCTTTACCGAGATTTTGTAATTTTTCATTTGATTCAAAAGAATTTGTAATTTATTGTTGATATATTTTTATTAAGGTGGCTTTAAAGTCCTTGCCAGACAATTCCAGTAGGTAATTCATCTAGTTTGAGTTAGCTATCTTTACACATTTAAGTTGTGATTTTCCTGGTTCTTCGAGGAGCCTGCTATTTTATTGTATCCCGACCACTTTGTTTGTTATACTGAGCTTGTGGCTTTTACATGAGACTTTTTTTTCTTGTTAGCAGGAATTTATTCTACCACAAAGGTCCTAGCCTAGTTTTGTAAGCTGTGGTTCTATTGACAATGTACTTCTTGGAGCCTGTTTGGCTTCATTGGTCTGATTGATTTCTCACTGTTCCCTGCTGATGCTATTTGAGGACTTGTAAGGAGCTTTCTCAGCCTGGGCCCCCTGGTGCCACAGAGTGGACAAAGGGAAGCTTTATCCAGCAGTGGGTTGAAGTTCCTTGCTTGGGTGGGAGTCTCTGTGCTGCTCCTTCCATCCTGGGATCCCTACTGAGCTCTTTTTTCCTTCTGCCTTTATGAGGCCAGCTTGCATTTCAGGCATCTCTTGCAGGTAGGTTTTTGAGTGTTTACAGTTACTGAGGGGGAGCAAGGAAAGATGAAAGGATACCCTTTTCTCTGGTCCAGAAGTGATTCTAAATCATTTTGATAATTTTTGTGTATGGTGTAAGAAAGTGGTCTAGTTTCATTCTTCTGCATCTTGCTGTCCAGTTCTCCCAGCACCACCTGCTAAAGAGGCTGACTTTTTCCATTGCATACTCTTTCCTGCTTTGTCAAAAATTAATTGGCCGTACATTTGTGGGCCCAGTTCTGGGTTCTCTATTCTATTCCATTGGTCTCTGTGTCTGTTTTTGTGCCAATACCATCCTCTCTTGATGATGCCAGCTTTGTAGTAGAGATAAAAGTCTGGGATTGTGATGACTCCTGTTTTGGTTTTCTTCTTCAATATAACTTTGGCTATTTGGTGTCTTTTGTGCTTCCATACGAATTTGAGGATAGTTTGTTCTAGCTTTGAGAAAAATGTTGGTGCAATTTTGATGGGGGTTGTATTGAATGTGTAGATTGCTTTGTGTAGTAATGACATGTTTTACAATGTTTATTCTTCTAATCCATGAACAGGGGATGTTTTTCCATTTCTTGGTGTCTTCTTCAATCTCTTTCATAAGTTTTCTATAGTTTTCATCATATAGGTCTTTTACATTCTTGGTTAGGTTTACTCCTAGGTATTTGATAGTTTTTCATGCAATCATGAATGGGATCAGTTTCTCGATTTCTCTTTCGGGTGCTTCATTTTTGGTGTATAGGAATGCAACTGATTTCTGTACATTGATTTCATATCCTGCAACTTTACTGAATTCATTAATCAGTTATAGAAGGCTTCTGGTGGAGTAAACTGGGTTTTCCATGTAGAGTATCATGTCATCTGCGAAAAGTGAAAGCTCAAAATGGCTGAAGGACCTAAATGTGAGACAGGAAACCATCAAAACCCTCAAGGAGAAAGTAGGAAAAAACCTCCTAGACCTCCGCCGCAGCAATCTCCTACGCCACACATTCCCAAAGGCAAGGAAAATGAAAGCAAAACTGAACTCTTGGGACTTCATCAAGAAAAAAAACTTCTGCATTGCAAAGGAAACAATCAAGAAAACTAATAGGCAACCGACGGAATGGGAAAAGATAGTTGCAAATGGCATATCAGATAAAGGGCTAGTATCTAAAATCTACAAGGAACTCACCAAACTTCACACCCACAAAGCAAATAACCCAGTGAAGAAATGGGCTGAAGACATAAACAGACATTTCTCCAAAGAGGACATCCAGATGGTCTATAGGCACATGAAATGATGCTCAACATCACTCATCATCAGGGAAACACAAATCAAAACCACACTGAGATACCACCTCACACCAGTCAGAGTGGCTAAAATGAACAAATCAGGAGACTATAGATGCTGGAGAGGGTATGGAGAGACGGGCACCCTCCTACACTGTTGGTGGGAATGTAAACTGGTGCAGCCGCTCTGGAAAACAGTGTGGAGGCTCCTCAAAAAACTATCCATAGAACTCCCTTATGACCCAGCAATAGCCCTGCTAGGGATTTACCCAAGAGATACAGAAATGCTGATGCATAGGAGCACATGTACCCCTATGTTCATAGCAGCAATGTCAACAATAGCCAAATCATGGAAAAAGCCTACATGGCCATCACCTGATGAGTGGATCAAGAAGATGTGGTATATATACACAATGGAGTACTATATGGCAATGAGAAAGAATGACATATGGCCATTTGTAGGAAAGTGGATGGACCTTGAGGGTGTCATGCTAAGCGAAATAAGTCAGGCGGAGAAGGACAGAAACCATATGTTTGCACTCATAGGTCTAACAGGAAATTTTCAGAATGATCTAGCTTCAAGCAAAGCAAGCAGTTAGTAGTGCTTAAGAAAAATTGATTCAGTATCTAATGGATAGTTGATACCTGTCACAACACAGCATTTTATATACAGTTAAGTGAAACTGCAATACAATCTAAGTTTATTTTGGGAGTGTTTGCTGTATCATTGGATTTAATGAAATGTTTAGAGGTGCAGTAGGCATGACTTTGAGTAGATAATGAAAGAAAATGCAAAATGCTTATTGATTCATGATGTGGTTTCATCTTAGCTTGGGCAAAGCATGCAGTATTTAACACATAGTAGCAGAATATTTACTATTGAAGCTGAAAAGATGTGAGTTCTTTGTGTGCAATCTCTCATTTATGCGTGTGAGAGGGTTTTCTTTCTTTAATAGTTTTACATTGTAGTACTTGTTTTGCTTGTTGGGTTGTTTGCTTATTTAATACATTCCGTCAGGGACAGAAATTACATGCTGGGTTTTTTTTCCCCCTAGGAAGTGTGTCTTGGGTTTTTCCCTTATTATTTTCTTTACTTTTTTTTTTCCTCTTCTTTTTTTGGTGGTGGGGGTTGTTATGTTTAAATGAAGTTGCTTTTACAACAGCAAAGAATTAATCATCCATTTCCTATGTAAAAGATAGCTACTTTTTTGCATGGACCTCAAGTATATTGTAGTATAGAGGTGGAATTTAAGGAAAGGTATCAAGCAGGCTGTGTGGTAGCTTATGGGCAAGTAATAAATTGTATCATTTATCTTGAATGTATCATAGATAAGCTGCTATATAATGATTGCCACTTCAGATAGCTGTGAAATTAGGTGATTAACTAGTTGTTACTCAACCTTCTATTTTCTGTATAAGTCTAATTACATGAAATAGAAGTTGGGGTTTTGATTTATTACTTTGCTTTTCTGTTTGGAGTGTCATTGTAACTACTGTATTGTAAATGATGGAAAATAATTGCATATGTTAAAAATAAATTGTTTAAACATTTAAACATACCCACCCCCACCACCATAAAAAGAAGAGGAAGAGAAAAAAAAAAAGTAAATAATAAGGGAAAAACCCAAGACACACCCCCTAGGGAAAAAAAAAAAACCAGCATGTAATTCCTGTCCTTGACAGAATGTATTAAATAAGCAAACACCACCAACAAGCAGAACAAGTACTACATTGTAAAAATATTAACAAAAAGAAAACCCTCTCACATGCATA